>LPNX010997648.1:69472-105384 GCA_001517045.1 Pseudotsuga menziesii | reverse complement strand
GTGGCCATCAGTGTAATGGGTGTTTATATGTGTATTAAAGATTTCGATGGTTTTCAAGATTTAGTAATTAGTATTTATAGTAAGTGGGTGAAATCTCATTACTATCATCGTCATCATCATCATAGCCATAGGCATCATCATCATCATCATCATCATCATCACGACCATCATCATCATCATCATCATCGTCATCGTCATCAGCATCATCATCATCATCTTCATCATCATCCTCATCATCATCATCCTCATCATAGTCATTTTCATCATCCTCCTCCTCATCATCATCATTGTTCATCATCACCATTCCATTGCAAATGCTTGAAAATAAAATCAAAGCAAAGTTTCAACTAAACCTATCATCATCATCATCATTGTTTCTCATCATCATCGTCATCATCATCATCCTCATCCTCATCCTCATCATCATCCTCATCATCATCATCATCACCATCATTGTTCATCATCATTATCATCATCATCATCATCATCATCACCGTCATCCACATCATCATCGTCATCATCATCACCATCATTGTTCATCATCATCGTCATCATCATCATTATTATCCTCCTCCTCCAAATCATCATCAACCTCATTATCATTATCATCATCATATTCATCATCCTCCTCCTCCTCATCATCATCACCATCATTGTTCATCATCATCAACATCATCATCATCATCATCATCATCATCATCATCATCATCTTGGTCACCATCATCATCACCATCATCATCACCCTCATCCTCCTCATCATCATCATAGTCATCATCCTCCTCCTCGTCCTCATCACCATCATTGTTCATCATTGTCATCATCATAATCATCATCATCCTCATCATAATCATCATCATCACCACCCTCATCCTCATCACCATCATCATCATAGTCATCATCGTCCTCCTCCTCCTCATCACCACCATTGTTCATCATCATCATCATCCTCATCATCGTCCTCCTCCTCATCATCACCACCATTGTTCATCATCATCATCATCATCATCATCATCATCCTCATCATCATCACCATCATCATCACCCTCAATCTCCTCCTCATCATCATAGTCATCCTCCTCCTCCTCCTCCTCATCACCATCATTGTTCATAATCATCATCATCATCATCATCGTCATCATCATCATCATCATCATCATCCTCATCATAATCATCATCATCACCACCCTCATCCTCATCATCATCATCATGGTCATCATCATCATCATCATAGTCATCATCGTCCTCCTCATCATCACCACCATTGTTCATCATCATCATCATCATCATCATCCTCATCATCGTCCTCCTCATCATCATCACCAGCATTGTTCATCATCATCATCATCATCATCCTCCTCCTCATCATCATCATCACCCTCATCCTCCTCATCATCATCATGGTCATCATCCTCCTCCTCCTCACCATCACCATCATTGTTCATCATCATCATCATCATCATCGTCATCATCACCATCATCATCCTCATTCTCATCATCATCATCATCATCACCATCATCATCACCATCATCGTCCTCATCATCCTCATCCTCATTGTCATCATCATCAGCATCACCCTCATCCTCATCATCATCATCATCACCCTCATCCTCATCCTCATCATCATAGTCATCATCCTCCTCCTCATCATCATCACCATCATTTTTCATCATCGACGTCATCATCATCATCATCATCCTCATCATCATCATCATCACCACCACCCTCATCCTCATCATCGTCATCATGGTCATCATCATCATCATCATCACCCTCATCCTCATTATCATCATCATAGTCATCATGATCCTCCTGATCATCATCACCATCATTGCATGTCCCCAACGAGGGTAGGGTATAAAGAGTTAGGGATCGATCTGGTTGACCCTTTGTAATATCATCCTTGCAAATCCCAACGACCACCCATGGGGGACGCAAAGAAAGACAAGGGAATAGAAGATCCTATCAAAATGTTGCTCGAGGAGGCCCTTGAAAAACAAAGGAACACGATGATGGATAACTTCGCCCAAATTCTTCAACGACTTCCCACTGGCAGTGTATCTGCATCTAGAAGCCACTTTGGAGGTGCAACCTCTTTTAAGGTACAAGTAAACTTTGGCATTCCCATATTTTATGGCCAAATAGATGAAGACACCGTAGATAGAAGGTTGAATCTATCAGAAGGATATTTCTCAGTTCATGACTTTTCCGATCGGGAAAAGTTTACTTTTTCACTACTCAAAGCTTGCCCCCATGTTAAGGATTGGTGGGAAAGCTACTATGAGAGAAAGGATGAGGAGGAACCCTCTCTGTTCTCGATCGTACCCACTTGGAATTCTTTACAAGATGCCATAAAGGGACAATATTATCCCATTGTGATTTATGAGGACAAGTACATACAATGGAATACACTGCGGCAGCAAAGAGGTCAAGATGTGTATGAGCTAACGAATCTGTTCCATACCCTGTGCACCAAGCTGGGTATCAAATATTCAGAGAAACATTTGGTTCTGAAGTACTGATTGTTTGCACAGATACATTCAGGAGGAAATGGAGTTCCTCGACATCTCCTTTCTTGGTACGGCATACCAGTATGCTGCCAAAATTGAGAAAAAATTCAAAGAGAAAAAGTGAGACTTTGGATCTATGAATCAGAAGCAAGTGAAAGGTGCCCCCAAACCACAGAACCAAGGACACAACCAAGGGATGGCGACTCAATACAACTTTTCAAAGCCGCAAGCAAAGAGCAACACTACAAAGCCAAACAAGGAAGCGAGAAAGTGGTGCGAGTTCCATAAGAGCCCCACTCACAACATAAGTGAGTGTCAGGCCAAGCAGTCACTAGTGTCCGAGATAAAGGATTCCAAATTAGATGCATACTCTAACACTGAATCAGAACCTGAGAAGGGGAATGATAGGGGGTAGAATATTATCGATGCAAATCCCAACGCCACCGTTGCCACCATGAAGATCCAAAAGGAAGAACCAGAAGATTGAGAGCAGGAGGAGCATCTTTTCCACTCCCAAATGTGGGTAAAGGGTTCCCCACTATAGTTCATTGTTAACATTGGAATCCAAAAGAACCTCATTTCAACAAAGGTTGTGAAGCGGTTGGGATTTTCGACCATAGCACACCCAAAACCATACACCATTGGGTGGATTCACTAAGGATGGGATCTCCGTGTCAGCCAGCAGTGCTGCCTTCCCTAAAGCATCAAGCCCTTCACCGATGAGGTATTATGTGATATTTCTCCTCTTGATGTTTGTGATGTATTATTAGGTCAACCATACTTATGGAAGTGACATGCTGTGTATAAATCCCGACCTCACACTGTTATTATTACGTTGAAAAATAATTTGTACAAGATACGAGAGTTACCACCTCCTACCGCTATCTCTTTGGTTACTGCAAAACAATGCAGTAAGCTCATTTCCAAAACTGGGAAATTTGTTTTCTTGATGATCCACCCTTAGGGAAGGAAGAAGATCATGGCCACGATCTCCAGACAGGGCCCCTCCGCATGACAACAACAAATGGACAAGTTCATGGAGGAGTACTGGGACATATTCACCTCACCCATAGGGGTGCCTCTGCACTGTCAGGTCAAGCACCCCATCGATCTGACCCCAGGTGCACCGCTTCCCAATGGACCAATCTATCGACGCTCTATTCTATAGAATTATGAAATCAAGAGACAAATTCAAGAGATGTTGCAGAAGGGTCACATCCAGCAAAGTTCATCGCCCCATGGGAGCTCGATCATGTTGGTACAGAAGAAGGATGGGACTTGGAAACTTTGTATTGACTATCGCGTGTTGAACAAGATCACTGTCCAGAATAGGTACCCGATCCCATAGATTGATGACCTCTTGGACCAGCTTAAAGGGGAGGAATATTTTAGCAAGATTGACTTAAAGTATGGGTATCATGAGGTATCGATCAAACCAACCAATGTGTGGAAGACTGCCTTCAAATCTAAGGAGGGCCTTTTCGAATGGTTGGTCATGCCTTTCCGGCTGATGAATGCTCCCGAAACCTTCATGAGATTGATGGATGAAATATTGCTACCATTCACCAACTCATTTGTAGTAGTGTACTTGGATGACATCCTGATATTCAGCCAGACTTGGGAAGAGCACCTCCACCACATCCGACAGGTCCTCCAAACACTGCGGAAGCACAAGTTGTGTGCCAATTTAGACAAGTGCACTTTTGGCATGACCCAGGTTCAGTATCTGGGACACATTATTGATGAGTGTGGGGTACATGTGTATCCAACCAAGATCCAAGTCATTCGAGATTGGCCAGCCCCAACTACTCTAACAGAGCTGTGCAGCTTTCTGGGTCTTGATAATTTCTATTGTAGGTTCATGTTACGATTCTCTCATATCACTTGGTGCTTGAGTAAAGTCACCAAGGGAAGAGAGAAAGAAAAATTCTTCTGGTTGGAAACTCAACAAAAGGCATTTGTAGAATTGAAACATCACCTCTGCTGTGCCCGAGTGCTCACATTACTAGACTTCCAACAACCATTTGATATCGATACATATGCCTTTGACTATGCTATTGGGGTAGTATTTAATCAACAAGGGCATCCAGTGGCATATTACAGTGAGACACTGTCTAACACAGTCCGCAAATATCCCACTTATGACAAATAGATGTATTCCATTGTACAGGGTTGCCGACAATGGAAGCATTACATTTTGGGGAAGGAAATGATCATCCACACAGACCACTGACACCTGCAGTTCATACAGACACAAGGGAAGTTACAGAATGATGGCCATCAGAATTGGTCCACATATCTACAAAATTTTCATTTGAACATCAAGTACAAGAAGGGAAGCACCAATAATGTTGTAGACTACCTCAGCCGACCACTGATCGTGGTGATAACCACTGTGCTCAACTCTTGTGGGAATAAGACTTCTGATTGGCCGCTTCTCTGCAAAAGCGATCCAAAATTCAGCCACACATACTATTGGAAAAAAAACACCAACAAAGCCTCATTTATAGGGGGTCTCACTCTGTCGATGCCTAACCAATGCAATATCCCTGAGCACTAGCCCAGACAGGTTTTACCCTACCCAGCAACATCTGTAGAGTGGACGAAGTCTCAACCGAGATGTTCAAGGGAGAGCTGTCGGAACCAAGTTTCCACCAATAAGGAGGGAAGATATGGCACCCGCGGCTTAGACAACATAACTATCAGATTATAGAACTAGGACAGTTATCACAATTCATCTTCACAACTACATATCTAACAGATCACATAATTCATTTATCGAAGCAATTTTGTCACAGCAGTATCATTCGTAAAACAAATTTAATAAGATTCATCATCATTCATTAGAATTGTGATAGAATTGGGATAGATCACATCGTCAGTTTATTGCAGCAACATAAATAAATCATAAACAGATTCAATACACTTCTCATTGACATCACAACAGAGAAAATAGAAAAATAGAAGACAACATTTAGGCAACAATCATCATGTCATAATAATTATGTGTAGCAGATCCAAAACAGATAATTCTTTTCCATACCAGGAGACTGATTACATCCCAAAATTCAGTATCTAACACATACAGATCGCAGATTGTTCGAAATAGAAGACTCGTCAAGACCATAAACAAATCGCAATAGATTGATCAATCTTAGATATTGACTTGGACTTGTATCGTCTAATCATTCTTCTTATCTTGTTACAATTGCAATGCTAACTCTATATATAGGCTTGTGTCTTTACATCAAAGGTCCACTTCTAACTAACTTCTAACCACTAATGACCTATGTCCACAAAACGTGGTCAATTAATACATTAAGTATTCAAAAACAGTTATCCTTCCACCCATCACGCTGATCTAGCCTTGCGTGGTGTCGTGTGAGCTTGTGTAGCTGCCATGACGCTGCGCAACTCACTTACCCAAAACCCCTGCCAACAGGCCCCCAACATAGTCTTGTGGCTTTTCCTCAAGCCACTTCAGGTTGACAGAGTATATGTCGATGTCTTGGACTTGAAATATTCAAACTTCTACGAGATCTCTTGAACCTGGACCTGGAGTCTATTGGTAGCGCTTTAAAAATTGAGCAAATCCTGCTGCATGGGGTGCACTGTCCCATCCTTTCCATCGACCATCTGCCGAATTTCTTGCATCGCCTCCAACATTGCTACTACTTTTATAGCCAGCTGCCCACCAAATTCTTGAAACTCATGCAACTGGACACGACGCTTTTGTTGGCATTATTGGTTGCAGGAAGATATCTGGTGTAGGTCCTTCATCTCCTCAAACCGCATGATTTGCACTATGAGCGGTAGTGCTCATAGCGACGTCTTCATTGTCGTCAATTGTCCTTCAGCTTCTTGCGCCTGTGTGGTCAACTGGTCGAGCTGTTCGTCTTGGACAACGCTTTTCCAAAACTATGTCATCGCCTCCATGATTGTCTTTGCTTCTTGCTCCATTGTCTCAAATTGGGCCGCTATCTCCTCAATAGTATCCTTCCGTTCGACAGCCTACTCTGATGGTGTCTCTGGATGGACCAGGGCATTGAGTGAAAGGTTGGTGTCCTGGAGCTGGATAATAATTTCCCCAAGTTGCTTGGCCTTAGCGAATAAAATAATCTCGGTCGTTCTCTCAAAGAGACATTCACGGGTCTCATCAACAACTTGCTTGACCACGCCACAAATTGCGCACAGATGCACCTTCTCAATGATAAGGCGGTATTGCGCATTCTTAAGCTCGATGATTTCCTTGACAGCCTTGCACTGCAGCTTATCCTGTGCTGCTTTCAATGCCTCAATCTCCTCTACCTTCTCTTCCGCGAGCTACACCTTGACTTGATGCAGCTCCTTCGCTTCTTTTTTTAGCTTCTCGACTGCACTCTATGACTGCACATACCCATTAGTAATCTCCTTCTTCCTATCTTCCAATTCCTGGGTGGAAACATGCTGCAGCTCCATGAACATTCATATCCAGCAGCTCGGTGCTGATCGACGGGAATTCCTGCATCACATTTCTCTTGGGTGTCCTCCTGGAAACAACATCATAAATAGAATTCAACTTATCTCTAACCGTAGCAAACCCTTCTTGGTTGGACTCTCATATCGCTTGTGTCGCAGCCTCAAAGGAGTTAGTGACCTCTTTAATGAGCCGCTTTAGTTGGTCCTCCATCCCTTGTAGGGTACAGCTGCCTGCATCATATTCTAGGTGCCAATTGGTTTGAGTTTCCTCCTGCATGCACTGTGCTTCGGCATTAGGGTCCATCGATGATTCATTATTGGAGTTGTGAACACTCAGCTTCTTATGGACAGGCTCGTCAGGGGCATCAGCTGGTGGCTCCTTAGAGAGTTCCTCCTGGCTCATGGGGTTGTGCCATTCAACTGGCAACTCCTGAATGAGAGAATCCAATTCTTCATCGGTGACTTTGTAGGCCAGAGGTGGCCACTACTGGTCGGGGTCCCACCGCGCCTGTATATAAATGGAATGAGGCCCGATAGCGAACTGAATGAGTTGGTGATACTTGGTTGTTGTGTAATTGGATAAGCGGGGAAATTTGACAGCTACGACTTGCAGCGCTTACCAGTAGATCCAAAAATGGATTGCACAGTCCATTTGTCGACTGGGCTCCTCAACCCACCACAAATTCTGATTGCATGCACGTCGGCACACCTTCACCGCATCGACTACCATCGGCCGATAATCTTCTGGTTTCATCCATGTGGCAAGCAAAATGAGAATCAATAGCCAGCTATAGGAAAATGGCCACCCGGCCTGACTAGGGAGAGCATCATCGAGCAACTAGTTGAGCAGAAACAAGTACCAGTTCATTTGCATGCCCTCTTTGCATTTGTTTGCACATGCAACCATGCCTGAGTTGCACTAGACTGGTCAATTCCCCTAGACAATCTTGCTTGCTAAAATGCGCACCCTGATACACACTGCCTGTGAATTAATGTTGTCGATACGATAGGTGCAGCCATCACGCTGTAAGCCAAATATATTCTTCAACTGCTTGCCAAGCTTCTTGTCAGTATCCCACCCGCGGATATACTGTGTTAGATCTTCCCTAGCCTTCGGCAAGCCCGTAATGTTTGCAATTAAGTCGATCGTGCCAAGAATAGGCTCATTCAACTAGAGAGTCCCACCATGAAAGAATGCCAAGAGCTGTTTGACGTATGAATGAGCTTCGTTCAGTTGCCCAAAGTGAGGCATACTAATGAGCCCCAACAATCCATATTTATTCAACCCAATCTCCCATGGTTGAGGAATCCTCTAAATCGGTGCACCAGGCCCCATCAGAACTGATTCATAGGGCTCATCTTGGACATCTTTGAGCAACAACAAATCATGGTCTTCAAACTTCAGCCTGATCAAGGCAGGAATGATATCTACCAAGAAAGCCATCCCTTCCGGCAGTGGCGGTAATTTGGGTTGA
Organism: Pseudotsuga menziesii; assembly: GCA_001517045.1. Taxonomy (NCBI): domain Eukaryota; kingdom Viridiplantae; phylum Streptophyta; class Pinopsida; order Pinales; family Pinaceae; genus Pseudotsuga; species Pseudotsuga menziesii. Next base: position 96,943 of record LPNX010997648.1, on the reverse strand, counting down.
TACTTCTGATTCATCGTGGGCTTCCTCGAATTCACTCCCGAACGTTTTGGAGTGACATATCCTAGGATATCATTGAGAGAGACACCCCTAGGCACCGCAGACTCTATAGCTCCTCAGCTCAATGGCTCGGTCTGTGCAGTCCCGTCTCCTTGCACTCTAGTCAAAGTGCAGGTGTGCCTCTTTTGCGACGTTGTAGAACTGGGATTCTGAGCCTTTCGATTTCCTCTAGGGATCAATGAAGAGCCTACTGGCATGCTCATGACTTCTTGCTCAATGGTTAGGGGCCGAATGGGGAATTCCTACTCACTGGAAATCTCAATTGCATCGGGGTCGCTCAGCATGCCGCACTCCCCAATCCTTACTATGCACTCGATGATGTTGCACCTCTATTCCACAAATGGAACTCAATACTCTTCAACTATACTCAACTCAACACTTTGCTCACTTAACTGGACTGCTCTAAATAATGCCTTCCTCCTGCATCCTGCATGCTTTTTATAGCCACTTCGCAATTCGAAATAATCATTACCAAATCCACCGTGTCCATCATGACCAAATCCAGCAGTAATGACACCAAATCCACCGAAAATCTCACCCTACTAACAGTCGGATTGACCATTAATGCGTGTCGCTTCAACAAGCACCGCCAGCTAACTGTTTTAACTACCTGCATTTATGGCTAATTTGACCAACCATTAGAGGAAATTTGGAGTCTAAAATGGGCCTTATAAAAAAATNTTTGAGTTGGAATTCAAGAACCAATAGAATTTCAATAAAATGAGTCAACCATAATGGTTGAATTGACATATTTGTCATAAAAGAAAACTACTTTTTTTTTGTATTTTCAACATATCTCCCTGTGTGTTTACTCAAATTTCAAGTGGGGGAGCTCGTTGGATGCGGAATTTAATTCTATATCCAATGAGTACCCACACTGCATACTTTTGATAGACCTTGATACCCCAAAAATAATAAATACTTGAAAAAATGTGATGATGATGTCATCATCACATTTTTTTCAAGTATTTCTTGTTTTTGGGGTAGTAGGGTCTGTCAAAAGTATACAGTGTGGATATTTGTTGGATACAGAATTAAATTCCACATTCAACGAGATATCCTACTCAGAATTTGAGTAAAAACACAGGGAGATATGTCGAAAATACGAACAAAAAAGTAGTTTTTTTCATTCTTCCTCCAAAATTAATAACTATTATTTTATGGTTTTCCTTAGGGGGCTTATTTTAGACCTCAAATTTCCTCTAATTCCACGGCATTGCGGCTATCGTAGGTGGTCTCCCTTCCGTCGCTACTAACTCCTATCCTTGAGTTGCCTCTTCCCCTAGGCTTGCCTTGCTGCTAGCTAACAAAATATTTTTTATTTTTTTTTCACAGCGCCTCAAGTGATGCACAGCTCCAACCCCGTCTTATAGGGATTTAAGTGACTCCCATTGACAAGCGTCGACAGTACCACACCATCTAATTGTTGTAACTGAACCGCACCTCCAGAAGTAATGGAATGAACAAGATACGGGCCTAACCAGTGCATTTGTAACTTACCTACATGCCTCATGAACTTGCTGTTGTATAACAGCACCAAATCTCCTTCTGCAAGCTATTTTTTCTTAATGTGATGATCATGCCACGCCTTCTATTGATCCTTCACAACACGCTGGTGGAATCCTGCAATAAATTGGTCCTCTTCAAGCGGGATCAACTACATAATGCGTTCTTCTAATGCTTATGCATCGTCCATGCTGATCGCCACAGCGATGTGCAAACTAGGAACAATGTATTCCATCGGCATGACTACCTCTTGTCCATATACTAGCTTAAATGGTGTCTGTCCTATCATTCGTTTACAAGTGTTGCGATAGGCCCATAGCACTGTTGGAATTTTCAAGTCCCAATCATCATGATTAGCATTACAGACCTTTGTCAACATTGTTTCCAAAATTTTGTTGAACGCTTCAACTGTCCCATTCACCTGTGGATGGTATGGAATGCTTTTCTTATGTTGCACCTGCAACTCCCTAGTTAGAGCTCTCATAGTGCGGGGTATAAAGTGACTTCCCTGGTCACTCATCAATATCCTGGGACACCCAAACCATGTCACAATATTCTCAAATATGAACTTTTCTGTTGTCGCAGCGGTACAATCCACAACTGGTGTGGCCTCTTCCCACCTGGTCATATAGTCAGTTGCATTAATGATGTATCGCAGACCAGTTCTCTTCCCCTGTGGATTAATTGGACCGACAAAATCCACGGCCCATTTATCAAAAGGTTGTAGAGTTACCTATGGCACAAGCGACATCTCATCCCGCCGCGATGGTTTACCAATGCGTTGGTAGACATCACAACTCTGCGCATAGTCTGTGGCATCATTATGCAATGTAGGTCACCATAGCACAACACACAACAACTTCTGAGCAGTAGCCCTTCCTCCATAGTGAACTACCGCGATTCCTGCATGTGCTTCTTCTAGAATGGGTCCCTGCTCATGCGGTAGGATACACCATCTCAAGATTTTATCTGGTCCAAGCTTGTATAAATACCCATTAATCAGCTGTAAATATGAAGCCTTTACTACCAACTACTTCTTTTGACTGGTTGATAGGTTCTCCAAGGCAATACCAGTGGCCAAGAACTGAATTATTGGGGCATAATGATCATCTGCAATATCGACATGGAATAGTTGTGCATCTGGTAATTCGTCATCAATATTGGTAGGTTCTTGTCCGGTCTCAATTCAAGATAGGTGATCAGGACTAGCATTCAATTGTCTTGGCTTCACAACTATTTTAAAGTCAAATTCGTGAAAAAGTAGCAGCCATCGACAGATCTTCCCCCCCAACATAGGATTATTGACCAAATATTGCAAGGTGAAATGATTGGTGAACATCTTGAAGTGACTGCCTAACAAATAGTGCCTGAACTTTTGCAAGGCATAAACCATCGCCAAGCCTTCTCTTTCAATCGTTGTGTAATTTTATTCAGCAAACGAAAACTTCCTACTAGCATATGTGATCGGGTGATCCAGGTTGCCCTCACCTGGTTGCGCAAGCACAACCCCCAATGCAACAGAAGAGGCATCGACATGCACATGGAACTCCTTATTCCAATCAAGGAATACCGGTATGGGTGCAGACGCCATCTTGGCCTTCAGTGTGTCAAAAATTCCTTGACATTCCTGACTCCACTCAAATGTAACATCCTTCTTTAATAGCTTCTCCATAGGGGCAGTAATCGTAGCGTATCCTTTGATGAATTTGCGATAGTACCCTATGTGCCCCAACGTCGCCTAAAGCATCTTCATGTTCGTCAGTGGTTGAAAACTAAGAATTAGCGTGATCTTCATTGGATCAACCAACATACCTTCCTTACATACTATGTGTCTGAGTAGCATTCCAAACGGTGCACATAAAATGCACTTCTTAGAATTTAATGCAATCTGATGTTGTCAACACCTTTATAGCATCAATCGCAAGTTGTCGAGATGGTCCCTAATTATCCCATAGACTATCCAATCATCCATATATACTTACATGAACTTTTGAATAAAGTATTTAAACACAGTGACAACTACCTAAGAAAATATTACTGTCGCATTCTTCATCCCAAAGGGCATGAAACTATATTGAAAACAACCCCATTTAGTGACAAACATGGTCTTATGGAGATCCTCCTTTGCAATCTGAATCTAGTGGTACCCCAAAAATCCATCTGTGAAGGAATACATCTCCTGACTGCCTACTCCTTCAAGGACCTCATCTGTAAATGGAGTCAGGAACGGATCATGCATGCAGGCATCATTCAACTTTATTAGGTCGACACAAATGCGAACTTCATCGATCTTTTTATCTTGAACCACCATAGGGCTTATCCACTCTGATCCTTCGACAGGCTTGATGATCCCAGCATCTAGCATCCAGTCAATCTCAGCCTTCACACAGTCCTTGTATCTCGGGTTCAGTCGATACGGCCTCTATCGTATAGGTTTTGCACTTGGTTTCAATGAGACTTTCATTTCCCCCAGGTCCCCTAATATCCCCTTCATTTCCAAGAACAGCGTTGAAAAAAGATCCTAGAATTCATGCAACAGGTCCATGAGTTTGGACATTGTTTCATCATCCCAATAGTCCCCAATATTGGCAAATTTTGAGTGCTCTTTTGACCCAATGTTGACTTTCCTAATATTCAGCGGATGACTCCTCGAATCCGTCAGTATTTCTGGCACTGCAACATCATGGCTTCCTTCTGACTCAGGAATATTAACATTCTGCAACTCATCATCATCTTTAGGTTCCCCAGATAGATTGTAACATGTCATCATGGATTGCATCGAGCAGTGCGCATGTGGATCAACTGGGTATGCGACATGGACGACCTTCAGCACTACATCATGGATGATTTGCAATGCATTATGTACCTCTAGTTTGGCATCTTGGAAACTAAACATCTACGCAAAGCAAACAGACAACTCCTCCCAAGTAGTTATAGTTCTGCGCAATTCTGCCCCTACATACCAGGATCTTGGCATCTCATCTAGAGTATGAACAAAAGCATGGACCCACTCATCTTTAGGTCATGACACCCATAAGGCCTGACATTCCATCAAATGAATGGTGGGGTCATTCCGTCCATTGTATCTCCCAGCTTGATAGATCTCCGAATCAATGAAGCGCACCATCATCAATATCCGACACTTTCTCTAGTCATGGATCGTCTTCTTGTGCTTCTCCCACCATCGGGCTAAGGTAGCCTTCAATGCTACATCTAGGGCCAATACCCTTTGTGGTTCAAACACTTTCTCTTAAAATTATCCAAGGAATTATGATAACTTTGGCCTCCCTTCATAAATTGACAACTCGACAGTCTCAGTTGCTATGTGACAGAGAGACTGTGTGATCAGCTCCCATTTCCTAAACGACACCTCATGCAGCCTATTTTTCCAATTTTCCAAAGAATCGTCAAAATGAAAGGAAGCAAAAATATCGCTACACCATCCAGGTTCACCATCGATGGTAGGGTGGATATAGTCTTCAGAGATATTATAGGCTTGATTCCAACTTCTACTGGCTTCATCCCTCACAGGTTCAATATACCGAAGTACTTCCTAAGGGTCCATGGGAGCAATGACCTTGACATCCTGGTTCTCAAACGTCATAACTATGTTTTTGAAATTGATAACCGCCATGCTATCATTATCCCACCCAATCCCTAGTAGTGTGATATGGGAACCTCCATCTTCAACCACTTCTATCACATCAAAATCAGCATACGTTTTGATACCTTCAACATCGACAACCAGGTTTGAGATGTGACCAATGGGATGAACCTTTTTCTGATTTGCTAGTCGCAATTGTATCGGCAACCATCCCAATGTTGGCTTCCCCATCAGCTACCAAATTTTCTTAGTCAAAATGTTTACATTTGATCCAAGATCCAAAATGACCGAGTCAACCTCGTAATCTCCGATCTGGATGTTCAACCTCATCTTCTTTCCTATCTTCCTCTTTTGGAAGGAATTCACTGTGGAATCCTTCAATGTCTTATCCCGGTGGTACAACAACTTCTCAATCTCGACAAGGGCTTCGAGATCCCTTGCCAGCGACAGACAACTCTTAAAGAACTGTTGCAAGGTACCATGCTGCCGTGGTGGTCCTACTTCTATAGATGGATCAAAAGAAGACAGTATTTCGATAGTAGGTAACTTACCCGAATTTCTCCCGATTGCATGCTTTGCCTTGAAGAAGGTGTCTTTCTCCGTAGCAATATCAAATGCTACCTTTTTCTTTCCAGCGAATCGAACTTGTTGATGCGGTCTATATTCTCCAGTTGTCGCACCGGCGCGAGTAACAACCCCAACGTCGACATCCTTTGTTCGCGGTTCGGCTTGAATTGTTGCAACAGTCGATCCTTGATTCAGGTTGTAGGATTGATTCAATGGTGGGTTTTGATTTAGCGGTGGGTTCGTCGGCTAATTCTGAGTCTGTGGAAGGATCTGATTCTGCACTTGGAACGTTGGCTAGTTCTAAGTTTGTGCATTATGCAACTGAGGAATGTTTCCTACCTGCCACTTTGCAATCAGCTAAGGAAAATTTTCAACATTATGCTTGCTAGCCACACAGTATGTACACTGCGCATGAGGAAACTCCCTATGGTAGTGGCCGAATACTCCACAGGTATAACACTGGATTGATTCTCGACCTCATCCTCCTCCTCAACTGAAGCATCATCCTTGCCCCTTGAATCCTCCATGGAATTCTCCTTGAACTCCTCCTTGCTAAAACTGAGGCTGGGCCAACTGCTGCTGTGGGGGTTTTGGTTGTTGCTGGACATAGTGCATAGCTTGAACATATTGTGGCTAAGGTTGAATGAGTGGTACATGACTATACTGCGGTTGTGGCGCAAACTATGGTTATGCTATGAGCTGCGGCTGTGGTGCAAACTGTGGCTGCGACGTAAACTACTGCTACGGTTGCGATGGGATAAACTGCATCGAGGAAAGTGGTGTATACTACACCTGAACTACTAGTTGTTCCATCTATGGCTATGCTCGCATTTCCTGGGGGTCCTCATCTTTCACAAAGTATGAACCATATGTCCTTTCGTGGAGCAGGTCATAATTTCGACAGTTTTTGTCATCGTGTCCTATTGAACGAAAAAAGGTATTGTACAGACTCTCTACCTTGGTAACCATATTTTTCATGTAGTCATATTTCTCATGTCGATGCCCATATAACTGACATATGCGGCACCATGGTACACCAACGCAACTCAATGGGTTCGGGGCTCTTGAAAGCAAATAATTTTGGAACGTCGGAAATGTATCCTTGGTGTGTCTGTCCGCACGACACTAGGTGCACCAAAGGTTGTCATGATCTTCCTTATCCTTCTTGATATCTTACAGTTGGATCATTAAACTGGCCAACTATGCTTGGATCTAGTTCATCTCGATTGCAGTTTCTCCTACCGATGATGCTTCTAATTTCGTCATGATTTCCAAATCCTTGCTCTATTTTGCAATCTTTAATTGCATTAGCGGTTGTCTAATATGTGGGACAAGAGCAACAATGAACTACTCCTTGTGCTAAAAATCGCTCATCTAGAAGCTGACTCGAGACATCAACGTCTTGAACCGTTGATCAAAGTCCCAAATTGTTTCATTGGGGAACTTCTTGATTTATTTCAACTCCGTAATGTACTGGGCCTCAGAATTTGGCTTCTTGAATTCTTTAAATAAACCCTTATGGATGTCATCCAATGTTTTCACTGTAACTCACTGAGGAACCAGCATGAATCTCATGTACCAATCCAGTGCATGACCCCTGAGGGTGGTTTCCAGTTGGATTTTCTTGACATCATCATCAATAGTCTGTTGGGTGGTCCAGAACACCTCGCATAAGAACTAGTATTTTTCTGGGTCATCGGTGTTATTTCCATGAAATATTGGTAGCTTCATTTTGTCGCCCAGCATTCTGGTCCTTCTTCCTCTGACTGGTACTCTACTACTAGACTTCTATGGACACATCGGGCAAGACATGTAGAATGTGCGTTTCTTCCTTGTGGTTGAGTAGTGCGTAGAGGTGTGGACACATTACTGCTAGGGTTCGAGCTTGTCGTTATTCTGGGCGTAGCCTGGGCTTGGTCATCCTCGTCGTCACTGAAAGGCCGCTTTGTCCCGTGTGGTTTTTCTTCCCAGTATCGCACTTCAATCACAACAAGACCTTCTCCTATCCTCTGCCTCTTCTCTCGAAACCTTTCTCCTCCCCTTGTACAACCACTTGTTTCCTCGGTGACCTTCACAATCTTGCCAGAACTCATGCCCATCTACCCCTTACCTTTCGATGCGTCTCCCCCCTTTCGTCACGGTGTCTAAATCCTCTGCACACCAAAGTTCCACTACTCTTGGCCCATATTCAAAATACCTTTTTTGTAGACATGCTGTTTAATAGATAGCTGTAGAGATAGCAAAAATCTACCTCATGGTCCTTTGAAGAACTTCCTTTCTGCTTCGCTAAATGACTTATTGGTATCAATTACAAACTCGATACTTTATCCCTCCAGGATATTGTCCAACCACACCTCGACATCCCACGATGCCTTATTGTCTATTTCTTGTAATTCCTAGATCAGTTCCGGAGTCCAAGATGTTGGCTCTCCTCCTTGGAATTTTTTCTTCTTATAAGAGAACTTTTCCAGCCACTCATACATGATGATAGGAAAATCATAGAAGAACCATTCGTGAGGACTATCGTGAATATATCTATCCAACCAATTGCTCGTTGACAGCTTTGGATTCTGATTTTCTGTTTTAGCAAACTCTCATAGTTTTAGACCAAACCACTCCTCAATCTCTGGTCGAGTCAGATGCCAAAACATATCCTCCTTTCAATCGCAACTCGGTCCCTGCAACAGAACCATTTGTTAACAAAAATCCACCAACAAAACCTCATCGACAGGGGTTCTCACTCTTTCGACACCCAACTAGCGCGATATCCCTGAGCACCGGCCTAGACAGGTTTTATGCTTCCCAACAACATCTGCATAGCGGACGAAGTCCCACCTGAGATATTCAAGGGAGAGATATCAGAACCAAGTTTTCAATAGTAAGAAGGGAAGATATGGCATCCGTGGCTTCGATAGCATAACTATCAGATTATAGAACTAAGAAACTTATCACAATCCATCTTCACAACTACATATCTAACAAATCACATCATTCATTTATCGCAGCAGTATCATTCATAAAACAACTTTAATAAGCTTCATCATCATTCATCAGAACTGCGACAGAATTGGGATAGATTGCATCATCATTTTATTGCAGCAACATCAGTAAATCATAAACATATTCAATAAAATTCTGATTGATATCACCATAGAGAAAAGATGAAAATAGAAGACAACATTTAGGAAACAACCGTCATGTCATATTAATTTTGCGCAACAGATCCAAAACAGATAATTGTTCTCCACAACAGGAGACTGATTACATCCCAAAATTTAGTATCTGACATAGGAAGATCACATATTGTTTAAAACAGAAGACTCATCAATACCATAGACATATCGTAACAGATTGATCACTCTTAGATATTGACTTGGACTTGTATCGCTTGATCATTCTTCTTATCTTGTTACAATTGCAATGCTATCTCTATATATAGGCTTGCGCCTTTACATAAAAGGTCCACTTCTAACTAACTTCTAACCACTAATGATCTATGTCCACAAAACATGGTCAATTAATACAGTAAGTATTAAAAAACGGTTATCCTTTTGCCCATCGTGCTGACCTGGCCTTGCACGGTTTCGTGTGAGCTTGCACAACTACCATGACGCTGCGCAACTCACTTAGCCAAAACCCCTGACAACACATACAGGACACTCTTGGATGGACACCAAGTTCCAAATGTTCAGCTCCAGGATGCACTACTATGTCACATGGGACACCTTTCTATTCCTTCAAGTGAGCGTGCCAAGATGATTTGGGAAGTGCACTACAGTCGGTTCGCTGGGCATTTCAGGGTTGAGAAAATAGTGGCAATACTGGAGAAGTATTTATATTGGTCAAACCTTCAACAAGACATCGGGAAGTACATCCGATCATGCACTTCCTGCGCCATTGCCAAACCATCCATCAAGAAGCAAGGCCTCTATACTCCGTTTCCTACCCCTAGTTGGCCTTGGGAATCCATCTCCATGGATTGCATGTTGATCCTTCCCTCTACTAAGCACGGTAACGACTGTGTGTTCATGGTCATTGACAGATTCTCAAAGATGGCCATAATGGTGGCCTGCAAGAAGAATATCATAGCAGAAGCCACTGCTAAACTCTTCTTTGAACGAGTGTGGGTACACTTTGGGATTCCACAATCTATAATATCATATCAGGACAGCAGGTTCCTTAGTACATTCTGGTCTATCCTATGGTCAATGCTAGACACCAAGCTCACAAAGTCCATAGCTTTCCATCCCCATACTGATGGCAAGACAGAGGTCATCACTTGGATGATCGTACACATTTTGCGCATGTATAACTCAAAGCATCCACACAAATGGGATGAGAGCCTCCCTATGTACAAAATAGCTATAATCGATCCCTCCACAGCTCAACTGACCACAACCCCTTTCATGTGGGCTTGGGATTCCAGCCACTATGTCCCATTGATGTAGCCATGCCATTTGCAGTTACTCAGGCTAATTCAACTCATGTCCAGTTTGAATTTTTCAAGGCGAACTGCTTCATTGAGCACATTCAACACATTTTCCAATAGGTTCATGACATACTAGACAGATCCAATGCTAAGTATAAGTAGCAGCATGATTAGCATCGGGTGCAACACAACTTCCAAGTGGGAAACAAAGTGTGGCTACATTTGCAGAAGGAGTGCCTTGCTGGACCCCACCACAAGCTTCGCCTGCTCCGATATGGACCATACACCATCACCAAGGCTATCAGGGACAATGCCTTCAAGCTCAGTATTCCACCATTACTTGGTTTGCACCCAGTGTTCAATGTGGACTTCCTTCGGCCCTACTTTCCACCTCTACTGGACACATCAGACGTGGCAAAACAACTCACACCAACATAGTCAAACCCTGACTGCATGGAACAAGCCACAACTGATCGAATTATGGACACACAGATCAAGAACACCAGCCAACATAATATCTAGCTATATCAAGTTGTTAAAGCAGGCCAACTCTTTCAGTAGGGAAAGTGGCTCACCAGGGACCAAGTTCAATAGAAGTTTCCTCATCTCATGGAGGAACTCAATGCAATGGGGACCATTGCTTCCTAAGGGGGAAGGAATGATCCAGGAGGATATTGGTGGCCACCCACCTATTCCACTTGGACCCCCACCATTTTTTCTTTGATTTTTCCAGTTTCCTTAATTGTAGCACAATTTACTAGTTTTGGCAGTTTTCGAGGCCTAAACTTCCAGAGCCGTTTTGAGGCCCTAAACTATGTTTTTTCGGCATCGAATCGTTGAATAAGTATGATTCCATTTCGGGCTCAATGTTTTTATTTTATGGATGTATTCCTTGAATAGATCTTTCTAACGATGTAGCATGCGCGTCAAACGAAGGTAGTATGCCAAAGTTACGACCCCGAGAAATTGATGTACCAAGTTACCCAACGGGGCCCACATTCTGGTGTTTCACCTCCTCGGGTTAGTTTTTTGGATATGTAGGGTTTCCATTGTTTCTCAATAATATATAGGCCTTCGAGCCTCATTGTAACACAGAGTTCAGAGGCATGTAGCCACCACATCTCTTCTCAGAGATAAGCTACCAGCACTCTAACTAGTTTATTTCCATTCTGTATGTAAACAAGTTTCAGTTATTTGATTAATGAAATGAAGTGTTATTTCTGATGCATATTTGTTTCTATGGTTATTTGTGTATTATGTTGCATCCTTGCATAAATCTGGATCATCCACTTTAGCCATGTACAAGTTAAAGGCACTCGAGGGGAGGCGACATGGTCACCTTCTCTGAGGCCTGTGTTTACAAAAACCTAGGTAAGCTCGGTTATACCCTTCAACACAAATCTTGTTTTGGTTTAAAGTTTTGAATAGTCTACTAACTAAACCCTAATGTGGTTTCACGTCACACTGGGTAGGAGCTGTTTGTTTCGCGAGGGTAGCCATTGACATATGTTAATATAATTCTTTGGTTTTGATTACCTGCTTTTATTAGAAACCCTCTTTGGGTTTGTTTTGCACTGGCTTTTCAACCATTGCTACGACATTGAAATGTAATGGTTTTAATATAACCCTCGCAAGGTTTGGGTTCTATTTGACTGGCCTTATTCCCATTACTATTTAAAATTTGGAATTTCTAATAGTGTGGAAGCCATTAGTGATGGTATTACAACAAATCTTTAATAAATGTTTTGATTATGAATCAATGTTGACTACCTTCATCTATGTGATTCCAATAATCATTTTTTCTTTATATATTTATCTGTATACTCTTTGTTTTCAAACAACAAGGTTTCCATCATCAATTGTCTTATGGCCGTGAATATAGTAATTTTGTTTTAATGTTATAATGTCGTAATAATGTATTGAATATGATATATGTGTTTAAATGTTATTCCAAGGATTTTTCATTTGTGTAAATAGTGGCAGCCATGATATGGACTTACGACCCTATCGTTACTTTGTCTTGTTGAATTAAATAAACGACCCATAGGGTCTGTACATTAGATAGCCTTTTAATTTCATTATGAGCAAGTATTGGGTGCCATCCATAACGGCTTAAACACCAATCCTTGGGGAAATGAACGTTAGTTTTCACAGTTGTAATAGCTAGCGTGTCGTCTGTAAAATGTGTTAAGATTTGATTTGATTTAAATCATGGATAGTATAACTTTAGTTAAATATATTCGATCCGTATGTGGTCGTTTATGCAAAATATGGAAAGATTGTCTTAACAGAATTCTTGGATTTAATTTTGATCTAATTATAGGGAGAAAGACTAATAGAATCTACATTTGTTCATGATGGCCTGTAGCCTGTTAGACTTAGATAAATTTATTTCATATTTAATTATGTGAATCTATAATTTAGGTGATCGAAATTGTAGATGGTATATTCTTTTGAATACATGATCCGATTGCCAATTGTATTGTTTGCTTAGAATCCTAAGACTAGTTTATGTAATGGTTGTTTTGCTAGAAGATTGATATATAGTTTTATTTCTTTTACTCATTAAATAAGTAATAAAGTGGAATTTCATAGTTTGTATAATTATGGTATTATAATTATAATGTAAGATTCCCCTAAAAATTAATAATATATTACGATTGCATCCTAATATCATTCTATGTGCGTGAAGAATTTGGTTATACTCTTTCGGTATATACATATATGTGTTTATGCGCTTCTTATTGTAGTTTAAATCTGAAGTAAAATAGACTAATACTAACATGACTAGGGATCCTATCTATATATAGTTTCAAAATTACACACTAGGAAATTAATTAAGAAGTGCAGGGATGCCTTACAAAATTGATAGGAAGAAATTGGAAATACGATACAAATTGGAAATAGACGATTCATAACCATTTATGTGCAGAATTCTTAATTTAAGTATAGACGTCAAATCATAGAATTTCCTAAGTGCTACTAAACATTTAATCATCGCATAATAAAACTAACTGATACATATTAGGTCCTACATTAACCTCTTCGGATCTAAATAAAAAACATTCTACAATCATTTTAAAACATAGATTATGAACCTTGCACCAATGATGCAAAAACAAATATGGAGAAGTTGTTCCCCCCAACTCCTAGAGAAGCCAAGTTACTTGCTCCAGAAGCCTCGAGCATGTTCACTGGACCACAAGAGCAAAATCCTTCAATGTGCTATCTCTTGCATTCTCAAATTCAATCCATGTCCAATGCTAGCCTCCTGTTGCTCATGGACATATTAATATATAGAATTTTTCCTAGGAGCCTGATGTTCTTTAGCACTCAACTAGGAGTTGTGACTTGATTTTTGGGGATGTTGCCTCTTGCATCTTGAGTTATCACTTAGTGGCTTCATCCACTTGCATTTTCCTCTTTGGGTTAGTAAACACTCTTTAACATTTATATCCACTTTTGTCCCCCATCAAAATATTTTATTAAATAAAAAATTTCAATTACAAAATGTTTTATTTTTAACTTCGTACTAAAAATAATAAAATAATAGTTAAAGTATTTTTCAAGAGAATTAATAATAATTATTAATTCTTTGTACATTACATTAAACCCATGTAATAGTGTTTGGTTTCTGTGTTGGATTTCGAAAAGGAGAGAGGAAAGGACAAAAAGGAGATAGAGGAAGGAACAAGACTATGACATGGATGTTTCCTCTCTTTTTTATGGGATTTGATGAATTCATGGTTGTTTATTCTCTTCGTATTTTTGTGGTTTTGTGCCGTTTTATGATTAAAATGTATCACATTTTCAATGGCATCATGTAGAATGAATATGTTGTAATGTGTCCTATGGTGTTTCTCGGCCACTAGTATATTTCCCTGTGGTTATAAAATTTCACATTACGTAATTTTTTTTATGTGCTCTGTAATTGTGTTGCAATTCTAGGGTTTTTTGAATTGTGTTTTTTCATTTTATTGTGTTGAATATAAATATATATATGATTTTGACATTTGATAATTGGTGGCAGGTAGGTTATGATGATTGTGTTAGGTTTGATTTTACAATTTCTACTACCATATACTCAGAGGAAGAGCCAACCATTGACTAGGTTTCAGATGCTTTTAGTGTTGTTTGATTTTCTGTGACCCAAGCAACCAATTTACTTGAGTGTTTATTATTTAGGGTGGACTTTATCTAACTAAAACAATTAATTTATTAAATCTAATAACTAGTACAATTTCTTAATTTGTGGTTGCTGAACACCTATATAAAACTAGTTAAGTACCATTAAATACTATGTTATCCATGAGTAAACTACTATGAAATATTATGTTATCTATGCATTCTTCATCCATTTATTATTGGCTAATTTTATATTCTTTTTATCTGTCACATTAGCATTGACTAATGTTATATTCTTTTTATCTGTCACATTCTTCTATTTATCTGCTATGATCATCCATTAATGAGCTATTAGTTATCAATGCATCATTTACTAGTTATTCATTCATGGAAACACTACCAAAAAATCAATTTGTTAATAATACATTTGTATCGTCCTCTTACAATTTTTAAAAAACAAATGCCACAATCCACCCAAATTCTAAAATAAATAGGCCTATCCACAAAATTATAGCAAAATAGTTATACTTTCATTAAAAATAATGATATTGATTTTCAGTTATTTAGAGAAATTTCCAAATATCAGCGTTGAAATATTATTAAAATGCATACTCTCAAACCAGTAATGGAAAGGGCGAGATTCCCATGTTACTAAATTTAGATGTTTAGTAAGGAAAACAACAGATTGAACTCCTCTTTAATCTATCGGCTAGAATTGTTCGTAAAGGGGAGGGCTTTTTGTATAACACAATAAGTTTATAAAAAGTAAAATGGAAGGCACTTAAAAAACAGGTACCAGTCATCAAATTTTTCATTGACAGGCACATATAATTTGAAATTCCAGGCTCATCAACAGGGCGATACCAGGAATCTGGTTCACTCATACTTTGGACCATTTCTAGTGTTGATTAATGAACAAGAAGCCGGAGTCATTGGCGACCTAACCCATTGAAAGCTCTGCCAGGGGGGCCAATCATAAGCATGCGCTCTCCTGAACTTGAAATTCAATTGCCTTGCTTATATACGTTCTAATACCATTCAGTATGCTAGTTTTCTAAGCAGGGGAAGATCTCTAAGGAATTTTTAACAAGGAATCTTTAAGGAATTATGAGTTTTTGACAAGGAATCTTTAAGGAATTTTTAAAATGGGTAAAAACACTATTAGATCTTATAATGTGGATGTTTAGGGTTTGTGTCACCTGATTTTATTTTTCTCTGTAAAAGCTTCCATATAAGTCAAAATCATAATGTGGGTGTCCCTATTAGATCTTATAGTGTGGGTGTATAGGGTTTGTGTTACTTGATTTTATTTCTCTCTGTAAAATCACCCAATAGTCAAATTCATCCCCTCAAAATTGTCCATTAGAAAGCTTTCTATGTATATATCGGCCCCTGAGAGACTTTCGAGGCTTGTTGGATGTTCAATGACGGATGACCTAGACTTCTACCCTTGGGTCAATAGATAGCTTGATTTCATTGAGATTTGCTAAGACCATGTAATGATTTAAAGATAAAAACTCAACCAATACAATATTTATAAAGAAAAGAATGGAACAAAAACAGTACGGGCAGATCATTCTACCTTCTCATTATTCAGAGGTGTTTAAATAGGAAATACAAAACAAGAATACTGTGGGTGAATACCACAGGTAGGTAAATACCGCGGTGGGTTACCTAACTCTAACTCTAACTACTGGTGAGATTACTCACTTCAACACACCCCCTTAATCTCAACTGGAAGTACATCATCAGTACTGTCTATGCCTAAAGATGCCTGCTGGTCTATGTCTCAGCTAGGCTTACATTTCTTTCAAAAAACTTCAGCTTGACTTTCTTCCTTGAAGTGTAGTTGGAAATATTTTTATTTGTCTTTTGAATCTTGATGCTAAGTAGTTGATCTTCTTCATCTTCTGGAAAGTAGTGAAAGTCTTCATCTTCTGTTTCAACATGATTCTTCTGATTGTCATCTTTACCTGCACACTCAACATTTTTGTTAGAAAAAATATGAATATATTTCAGCTTTTCTTGGAGAGCATTCACATCTTGGTGTTGCTCATCAATGACAACCTTATTTGCTTGATTCCACTATGCATCAGTCAGTGCTTCTTCAAAAAGTGTGCGCTAAGAAGAAAACATAGCATACTGTAGATGCTCATCAGGAGCCTGCTCATAGATCTCTTCAAACTTCTGTTTTTCTGATTTTGAGGTGGACTACATGTTGTTTCTTTTGTGATGCTATAAGCTGGTTGTTGCTCATCCTCAACAACTATTGCAATTTCTATGCTGCCATCAACATCCTTTGCTGGGATTATATGATCCTCATAGACACAGTCATTTTGACTGTCTTCCACTTCAGGGTGGGATTCCTGGTGCTTTTCCTAACTTCCAAAGTCATCTTTCTCTACCGTTTGTTCTTCACTGAAGACGTCTTTTAGTGTATCCCATGCTTTCTTTGGAGTATGAGCTTCTACAATGTAATGAAAAAAAGAATAGTCTATAATGTCTTGTATGAGACATAAGGCCACAACTTGCCTTCTTTCTTTTTCGAATTCTGTTAAATAATTAAATTTTTCTGGATCAATGGGATCCTCTTCAGCTATGAAGTGCCACAAATCTTGTAATTTTAATATATTAATGACTTTAATTGCCCATACATCATACTAATCTCCATTAAAACTCTGCCATAAACCTTGTGGCGTTAGAATATTTCTTACCTCTTTATAATCTTCTAGGACTGCTTCTGGTAGCACCATCTTCTAAATCACAACCTTTAATAAGATTGGATCTGGAAAACTGAGCGCTAGGTGAGATCTGGTGAGTTCAGTCCTCCATGGATCTTGTAGATCTTCACCCCAACTAGCAGTAATCTTCTTTCTCTTCAACTCACGGTCTTCTTCAATGCATGGTCGGTTTACAGCGATTTCCAGGTGATCCAACTACACAAAAGCGCCTCCAACCAGTATATGATCAATCTGTCTGAAAAATGAATCCAAGAAGAGGACGCAACGTCAAATGCCATCGCGTTACCAGATGATCTGCATAGGATGATTTTCATTTCAAGAACAGCACATGTGCTCTGGGTCATAATCCCTAATGCTTAGCGTTGAAATCAATATTCAAGATTGAAATCTGAGCAACCCGCGAATCGATGGGAAGGCCGAGAAGCTTTGGCCCAATGTTGCTGGATCTGTCGCCCGCTAATTCTTTTGCTGGTCATCACACCAATGGCGGCTCGGTGTGCTAGTTCCCTCCCACTCCGGAGTGGCTTCTGGAATGCGCGATCACTGAGAAGAGTGATGTCTACAGCTTTGGAATGGTGAATTACAGGCCATAGAGGCTTTGCATTACCGAGAGAACAAGACTGATTCTGCTGAGGGCGATTTCCAGGCTGTGAGGCGATCGATTCGAGACTTGGGCATGATGGCGATTTCGAAGGAAATCAAATGAGGAGGGTATTGAAGATCGGATTGCTGTGCATCCAAGAGGATGCAGACCTTCGATGAGAACTGTAGTGCAGATGCTGGAAGGGCAATTTCAACAAGAAACTATGATGAACTGCAGATTGGATAGCCTAGTAGTTCTCAAGCCAGTCTTGAAGGAGATAGATCGCCAGTGAAGAGAGAACTGGTTTTGTTCCTTGGATCCAAGATTCAGAGAATGAACTATGATATGCCTCCCACACACATCGCCGTAGCTAGCTAGTAAACGGGGGTTGCAGCTTCAAATATCATTCTCTGTGTGTGGCTCCCTCCATAGTCCTCTGATTCTCCAGCATGAGCTATTCAGATCGAGATCACTAGATTCAGATCTGAGAGACCAAGCAATTGATCACCGGAGTAAGCTGATTGGATCTGCTGTGTTCTGAGCTCCTTAGAGTGCTTTCCACTCTGTGAAAAGGCTTACCCCAACAATGGACGGATTAGGCCTTTGGCTCTGATACCATGATAAAGAAAAGAATGGAGCAGAAATAGAAACAGTACGAGTAGATCATTCTACCTTCTCATTATTCAGAGGTGTTTAAATAGGAAATACAAAACAAGAATACTGTGGGTGAATACCACAGGTAGGTAAATACCGCCATGAGTTACCTAACTCTAACTCTAACTACTGGTGAGATTACTCACTTCAACAAATATACAATAAATAAATATAAAGTTGAGCAAAACTACATTGTTCTTTGATCTTGAAAAGTTGAATACAATGAATAAAATAAAAACTCAACCAATACAATATACAATAAATAAATATAAAGTTGAGCAAAACTACATTGTTCTTTGATCTTAAAAAGTTGAATACAATGAATAAATATAAAGTTGAGCAAAACTACATTCTTCTTTGATCTTAGGATCTCTCCTCTATCCTTGGGAAGCTTCATTGCATTGATAACTACTGTAGCAAAACTACCATTTCATCAATAGGGATTATTAATCACAACTTATGTTACAATATAGTTTTATTTTTCTTTTATTTAATACAGTGTTATCTATTGCTATAGATCCATCTTAAACTTGAGATATAGCAAAAGGTTTTTAAAGTGTAAATGTTGAGGAAGCTTTTTAATATATCTAATTTGTGTTTTTTATATATGTAATTGTAAATGTTTTAAGTCTAATTTGAGTGANGGCTGCCGGCAACGGAGACGGGCGGTCGCCGGCGGTGGTCGGAGCGCCGGCGCGACGATTGCCGCCGGGCAAAATCGTCGCGTCGGTAGCCCACTCCATATNACATATTATTATTTTATTATTTTTAAAAGGACAAGTGTCAACTCTAACATGACCAATAAAAAAGCTACACATTCAATTTATCTAATTTATGTTTTATTATATATATGTGGTTGTAAATATTTCAAGTCTAATTTATAAAAGTGTAAGATGAAAAGAGTTACACATCTCCTTTACTAGACTATAGAATAAAGTTCTTAAGGCAATTACAATATAGTCCAAATATGAAAAACATTTACTTTTGACACTACTCTAAAGATACAATTGATATCATTCAAAAGGTGCAATCTAGAGCTTGCTGACTTGCTGTTCAAATATTTCCATATGAGACGTTTCCAACGGAATCCACACGTCGATCCCTTGCTGAGAGGCGTTGGACAACAGAAGAACAAAGTGAGCCGATAGGTTGTTAACTATGGGGCCTGCATACACTGGCTTCCCCCAACCAAAATCAAGTTCATAGGATGACAACTTCCACCAGGTAGACAGGAAGAAGTTCCCATTAATTCCAACAGGGATGCCGCGGTAGACCCCCAACATATCTATACGAGATCGGACATAATCCTCCGTTATGGAACTTATAGCCTTCTGGATCTCTGCAACGCAATACGAGAGAGGATTCCCCTTCACATCATGTACCGATGCAGTTGCGTAGGCCGCGACCACCCCGTTTCCTACAAATCCTATGGGTAGAGGTGGATTTACCTTAGAACGTATGTCCACTGCAAAAGACACGCTGGACGTCTGTGTGGGGTCCTGGCATACTGCCTTCGTTCTAGCCTGCGACAAGTGGGCTACGATGACTTCGAAGGTAGAGCATCTCTTGACGATATTGCCTTTCATTGCCTTTTGTTTCAAGCGTTGCAGCATCTCCGGGGAGAACGTAAATGCTCCATAGGATTTAGTTTCTGGGAGCTTTTTAAGAGAATGCAGTACTGAAGTGGCAGTACTGAATGCAGACATATTGACTTGGTGTTCGACTAACTTAATTTCGTGATTAATACGTGGAGGAATCCGAGCTTTCAAGGAGGTTCTGTCGAAATTGGGTTCTATGAGGAGGCCTTCTCCTCTCGCAATGGATGCAAGGTTGTGGAGAAATTCTGCAGTAGATTGGCCATCCATGAGACAGTGAGAGGTAATGAGTCCAACACAAAATCCTCCGCACTTAAACCGAGTAACCTGCACGTATCAAGGTATCGGTTGAGAATCAAAACAACATATGATTAAACAAAGCCATACGCAAGAGGGTGATGTGTAACTGCGTTCAGGTAATTT
The DNA here is from genome assembly GCA_001517045.1 of Pseudotsuga menziesii. Classification (NCBI taxonomy): domain Eukaryota; kingdom Viridiplantae; phylum Streptophyta; class Pinopsida; order Pinales; family Pinaceae; genus Pseudotsuga; species Pseudotsuga menziesii. The sequence goes on along the minus strand of LPNX010997648.1, from coordinate 76,659 downwards.
ATAACTCTCTACTTTGATATCATCATAAAAAAAAACCAATCAAAACAACATACTTATATTATCATCAAGAGACCAATCAAAACCTCTATGATATTGACAGATGAATATGGAAGATCAGTTTCTTTTATGGCTTTGATAAAGTATTAGTATGCATTACCTGCATGGTCATGAGAGGAGTATTGCTTAGCTCTTTGATTTCATCAGTCCTCACAAACAGATTTCTGAAGGAGGGGTTTGGACGTGACAAGTCTCCAACCTGCGCAAGCGTAAGCTCTGAAGATGCTCCTGCAAATAGAACGCCCGATCTGTTGTAATTGACCTCCAGTCTGCCATCTCCAGGATTAAGCTGCAGCCTTCCAGCCAGAATATGATAAGGAACAAGCAGTTCAGAGAGCCAATCCTTCAATTTATCCACAACATCGTCTGTGCAGGGTTTGTGTGAAGAAGGCGGCTTGAAGAAATATATGATCTCCACTGGGAAAACCACTGCAAGATCAATGTTTGAGAGATACAGTGTTCCCATAGGGGTGGGTTTTGAAGGAACCAGTTTAACGATCTCCCCAACTTTAATGTCCGATCCACAAATAAAAACTGGCTCACCCACTTTGTTCCTCGTTAATTCCATGACTTCTTCGCACAATATATCATCATAACAAACAGAATAAGTTAGTAAAAAAAGTATATATGGTTGCACATAGCATACAATTTAAGTTCTATGGATTAATACGTAGATACCAGAAAGCAAATAAATCCAGTGAACAGTGCCGATGAATACAGTGATACCTTACTTTCAAGATTCGTAGAGTTTCCTCGGAATACAGTGATCGTTCCCACCTCCAAGGGAGCAAGTTAAAGAGGGTTTTTTTTCTCAACTAAACGCAAAAAGTTCACTTTTATAGGCAGAGGATTGAACCACTGGTCGATCATCCATTCGCGAATGTCACATCAGTCGTTGAGATGAACTTAACTATCTACAATCACATCCCGCGGTGGTCCGATCCGTGCAAATGGTCAGTTCGAAAGGGCCAGCCTTTACTTTTACTTTTTGTTGACCTTAACTATCCATACAACTATATTTACTTTTTGTTAAATGTATTTCAAATTTCTCAACTAAATGTAATTAATGTTATGTAGCTGATGACATTTTGTTGACCTTAACTATCTGCAAGAGCTATCCATTGAGCTGCAGAGCATTTAATGTGGCTGCAGCAAGCTTGGTGGTCCTTGGATCTTGAGCTGCTCAAGATCCAAAAGTCATCAAACCTGCTGCAGCAACATTAAATGTTCTGCAGCTCAATGGGTAGCTCTTGCCTTAACTATCCATACAACTATATTTACTTTTGGTTAAATGTATTTCAAATTTCTCAATTAAATGTAATTAATGTTATGTACCTGATGGTGTAGCACTGCACATACATGTGCAATGTTTATGGATCATATTTAATAGTTAATATACCTGCAGCAGCAATAAAAAAAACCAACAATGTTATATTTTGAATAATATGGATGATATTGGGAAAGTTTAACTAAATGTGAATGTATATAAAAAGTGTGATAAATTTTGAATAAGATGGATGATATTGTAAAAGTTTAACTAAATATGAATGTATATAAAAATGATGTTACGAAAATTGAAATATATAATTAGTAAAATATATTGTATTAATTAATAATAATTGCATTACTTAGAGATGAATTTTGAATAATATGAATAATATTGTAAAAGTTTAAATATAAATGTATATAAAAATAATGATATGAAAATTGAAATATATAATTGGTAAAATAAATTATATATTAAAATATATTATATTAACTAATACTAATTGTATTACTTTTATATATAAATATATTTATATTTGAAGACATTTTTTTTTTTAAATATTATATACTTATATTAAATGAATTTAAATATATATAATAGTCAAATTTAATATGTCACACATTTTATTCATTTAATTAAAAGCTTTGAATTACATCAGATTTTATCCATAAATTTAAACAGAGTTGACATATATATAGAAGAATACACATTGATAATTTATTTTAAATTTTATTATATAAAATATCTTATACAAATTAAGATATTATTATTAATACTTTCCAAAAGTTTGAACAAAATAAATAAGAAAAAATATTTAGAAACGGTTAAAAACTTAGAATATTTAGACTAGACGAAAACAATATCTGTGTATGATATCACAATTAAAATTTTATAACCTTATTTATGTCATTTAAAGTCTCACAGTCTATTTATTGCTGTTAGTGTCAAGATATCAATTATTAAATCTGATCCAACCATCAATATTGTACATCCTCACAACTACAGCAATAAATACATTACTGTAAGATACAGTTCATAATAATTGGGAAAACAATATCTGTGTGTGATATCACAATTAAAATTTTATAACCTTATTTATGTCATTTAAAGTCTCACAGTCTATTTATTGTTGTTAATGTCAAGATATCAATTATTAAATCTGATCCAACCATCAATATTGTACATGGGCAGCAATAAATACATTACTGTAAGATACATTTCATAATAATTGATAAAATATAAAGTAAATTAAAAATAGATTTTGAGATAAATATTTTGTTCCAAGTAAAAATAGTTGTATGGATAGTGAGCTCATCTCAACTACCTATGAACTGAAAGAGCGTTTTGCGTTTTGTTGAAAGATAAAAATCTCCCTTAGGAGACTATGGAGGTCGGAGTCCGTCATTGATTATAGTGTTAAGTCTCATTGCTTTAAATCTTAGTTAAGATGATTAAATTTTAGTTAAATGATGATAGAAAAATTATCCCAAGGAAGCTAAAGGGCAATCACCTTTCATTTATTAAATAGATAAAGAAACTCTTCCATATTCATCTGTTTACATCATACAGGTCGCAAAGTTCAAAATTGTATGAGATTGGACAAGTCCCCGGGTGGATCTAGTTAGAGCGAGGAGGTTTATCTGCCTGCTTTAAAGATAGAACTTTATATGGATTTATGTGAACTTTATATGTCTGTTCCACAAAGTTGAGATGCAACAATATCCATCAAACTTCCAAATGCCAACAAATTACTCATTATGTTAATAAGAACCTTATAGATTGGTGTCAAGGATAATTAAATGTCAATCAGTTAGCTATTATGTTAATAAAAAAGTCAATATCTCTATAAATATCATTAGAGTTGAAGTTAAGCTAATAGTTGTAAAATCATTGAAGTTAAGCTAATAGTTGTATCTAATATAGACAATTTAAAAGTTAATATATGAGTGATTGCAATTAAAGTTGAATTCCTAATTGGATTTGAAGTTAAGCTAAAGTTGTATCATTATTGGAGTTAATCTAATGGTTTTATCTAGCAATCCAATAGTTGTACACCACCATGATTGGAGTTTTAGACTAAGCCTTAAGCGATTAGAGTTGAAGTTAAACTAATAGATGTAAAATCATTGGACTTAAGCTAATATTTGTATCTAATAGTTATCCAAAATAACCATGAATAGAGATTAGGTTAAGCTAATAGTTGTAGAATCACTTGAGTTAAGCTAATAGTTGTATCTAAAAGTTAATTTAAAAGTTAATATATCAACCATTGCACTTCAATTAAAAGTTATGATTGGAGTTGAAGTTAAGCCAACAATTGTATCATCAATTGTAACTAGTAATGGAATAGTTGTATCTAATAATAGAATAATTGAAGTTGAAGTTTATTTTTTCCAACTAAAAGTCATGATTGGAGTTGACATTAAGCTAATAGCTGTATCATCAATGGAGTTAAGCTCACAGTTGTATTTGGAAGAAAAAAAATATTGTAGGCTAGTTAAATGCTACATTTCATGAACATTAATTATCTTTTGTGGAATGTATCTGTTGTTCCTTACTAGATCTAAGTGTTGTAAGCTGATTTTTCCTTTTTATGTATTTTCCTATGTAATGCTGAGATGTTTATGTGCTATGGTTATGTTATTTGTATTCATTTATATGATTACTCTGTTGGTATTTACTATTAACATACGTTTGCATATGTTGGTTCAGTTACGTCTTACTCTCTTTTTATTTGTGTTGTATTTCGTTTATGGTTTTATTTATTAAAAGATATGACTTTTCTTTAAATGTCAAGGGGTGGAGTGGCGGGGTTTTTATCCCTTGAGGTAAAGAGGTTCCTTCTACTTTTACGGGGTTTACATAGTTCATTGCGAACTAACACAAACTTCCACTTTTGTGTAGGTTACTTTGTTGGTGAATTCTATCTACGACCGTGGAAAATAATAACATCCTACAGCATGATAACTATTCTACACTATCCTATTCATAATTGAAGATAAGAAGACTAAAGTCCCGACCTAGTTGTGCATATGTTCCATGTTTATGTAGAGTTGAAAGTGTATGGTTTAAATCTTTATGGTCGTCATTAGTATTTTTGTTTAAGGTTAAATGCAACCTTATCCACTTTGATATTCAGTTTTATAATGTAACTATTTAAAGTAATAAGCCTAGGGTTGAAAGCATGATCTATATGCCATGGGAAACTTTATAAGGAGTCCTTGGAAAAACTATGGGATATGCATAGACTATTTATGGCATATTTCATATGCCATAAAACTATGGCTTAATGTTGTAATAGAGGGTTTAGTTAGGGGTTTAATGCCAAGGTGGTGGACTATGTGAATTCATAGTGGGCTTGACTATGGAACTATGGGTTTGGATTTCCTAAGTAGTGGAGGATAGGGTGACGCTTTTAATGCTATTGGGAAAGCGTGGGAAATGAGCCTCATATATTGGTCTGGTCATTGGTGTAATTCATTTGGTTTTGATCCTCTGGTTGTCTGTGTGGTTTTGGGGTCTCGGGTGTTATGCTGTGTGGAGAAACAGTCTTCCCTTTCGCCAACAGGTATGCTCTTGACATGGTTTTGGAACACTGTTTTGGTTGTTTTCTTATGTTGAGGTTTAGCACACTCCCCATAGCTCAAAGTGTTTGTTTTGCAGGTGACAGGGGGGATTCGAAACGTGTATTGTCGGTGTCTCTTTGGATGGTCTGCATAACCCTTTATGTGGGTAATCCCTCTGAAATGAAAACGCCCTTGCCTCTGCATGTATGTTTGAAAGAGTATTGCACTCTCATTTGGGAGGGTTTATCTCTGTGTAAATTTGGTTAATGGATTGATAGTTGGTTTGGGTATCCAAGGGATGGGACTGTATTTCACCTTTTTCCATGAAGTTTCAAGTATAAATACTTCACGGTGCTCGTCGTGTTTGTCCAGAGGAAGACTCAGCTCTATGTATAAAATTTGGTTTGTGTTTCAATGTATGGTTTAATGTTTTAATGGAAGTACTCTGTGCTTGGATTTTATTGATGCAAATAATTTGGCATTACAGTGTCATTGCTTGCAATGGTACTATGTAAATCATGTGTGTGTTAATTTACTTTTGTGCATTATAATTGTGGAATGTATGGATTATTATCATGGTTGGGGTTTCTTATTACGGCCATGAGCTTGGCTCGACCCTCATGTGATCATGCTTCCTGCACATATAGTTTCTATGTTTATGACTGTCGTGACTGTGTATTCGTTGATAGTAGGGTTTAATTATTTATTTTAAGGAAGGGGTTTCCTTTTACAGTCATGAGCTTGGAAGTTTTAGGCTCGACCTTTATATGGATACACATCCTTAGATTATATTAGTTTAATTTATATGAAGTTGGAATGAATGGGTAGAGCGTGGCTTTGTTTTGTTAATTTGGATGATTTAAATTGAAACTTAGTGGGAAGCCTGAAAGGTGAAAACCCTTCACTGCATATGTTGCAACGTTTATACATTTTTGTATATTATTGATACCTATAGGATTCGATCCTGGGCATGTAATTGATTTGGTTTTGTTTTTAATGTTATAAGCCTATAGGATTTGATCCTGGGATGTCCTAATGCTTGGACTCGTGTTTAACGCAGCGTTATGTTTTTACTTTGGCAACGATGCCTACATGATTCGATCATGGGATTTTTAATGGATTATGTTGGTAGTTTTTTTTTTCTTTGCACACGATTCGATCCTTGGTGAGATTTTGTTGGTTGAGGGTGTGTGCAAGAAGTTAAGGGTCTCTTTTGGCACGTTAGATGCAATACAAAACTGAAAAAATAGGCATCCATCAACTTGCATGGATATTTTGAGACACTTACACAATGAATCTTGCGATTAGTAAAAAACAAGAAATGTAGGAAATTGAATGACCTTTCCAAATATATATTTTTTTTTCTATTGAAAATTCTGTTAACTATATAAAGTTAGATAAATTTTAATGGGCACTTTTTTATTTTTTGGACAAATTATAAGGTATATGTTTTTGTGGGTGCAGCGTCTGAGTGTCTAAATGATGGAATAAACTTACGAAAACCGGTATACATATAGAGAACATATAGGACTAGTGCACGACTATTTTTTCAATAATAAAAATAAATTTTTTAATTTTTTTTAATTATCTAAGAGATCAAACCTCGAAAACGGTACGTCAATTGTGGGTGCATCATTTGAATGTCTTAATGAAATTATTTGGAAATGGGTTTTTTATAGCATGTAGAGGTTGGTGTTCTTTAGTGCACCATAGAATTTCTTTTTAAAATGGTTGAGAAACAAAATAGATATGGACAAAACACTACCAGTGTGTTTTTTGAGTTGAGGATTGATGACAGAAGATAAATAAGAAAAAAATAGAAAAAATTATGTATTCTTGTTAAAATTTACATATTTAGAATCTGCAAAAAAAACCATATCTGTTTCTAAAATCTCATAAAAAATGGAGGTGTGCAGCATAATCAGACGAACCGCTAAACACGAGCATATTGAAAATATCGATATAATGCTGAATTTGCCATGGTTTATCATACTCCAAGGCATAGGCATGTTGAATCCGAAGCAAAGTAGAAAGCAGACACATAGGCATAGGAATTCCATGAAAGCATGGGTGGAGGCTCGGCCTTATCATTTGGAGTGAATAAATTTTGAATTTAAACAATAAGCGAGCGCGATTTAACTATACAAAATGCGTGCGCGTTATATAGAAACAAAACGTGAGTGTGTTATGTGCATACAAATCATGTGCGCGTTTGTTAAAACCAAAAATAGCATTCATCATCATTTTCATCTTTTTCATCATCTTCAACTTCATCATCATCTTCAACTTCATTATCA
>LPNX010997648.1:37340-56092 GCA_001517045.1 Pseudotsuga menziesii | reverse complement strand
GGATTAGTCCACAAACAATCCAGAAGCTCACTTTATGCACAACTACCAAATCAAGAACAAGATAGCTAAGATGATCATTAATAATGTAGGTCAGAAATTATGATTCTCAGTGACCAGTTGATGAGCCTCGGCCCTCTGGGTATCATTTTATAGGCCCTGGATAACGACCGGCATTCTAGGCAATTTTCATCACAAAAAAAGGTGTGTATAGACATAAAAACTGGATCTCGGACCTGGCTTGAGTCTGAACTTGTTTGGGAAAAGTTTGTGGATAATTGAGGAATAAAACCACATTATTAAGCAGTCTGGAGGTCTCCTAATCAGTACAAAAAAGACCTTGATCAGTAAGTCTGGGCCATTCTGAGGTAGTATTGGGAAATACTGTAGGTAAAAGCATTCTTGTGCAATAGAACTTCATCTCTGAGCATCGTTCAGCATCAGATCACCCTAATTCTCCATGCTGGGCTGTGCCCAAACAATAAACAATGGGTCTGATGGTCAAAGGGCATGAAGACATCCCTATTCTGAGCATGTTTTAGACCTAAGTCAGCATCAAATAACAAATCTGGGTATCATTTTATAGGCCCTGCGTATTATAATTCACATTTCTTGGCAATCTGGGCGCATCCCGAATAATTCTGGCATATTCCAAGCAGATCTTGGCATTTTTCATCATGAAAGGAGGTGTAGTTATGTCTTATTCCAATTCTGAGAACCCATGCAGCAGTAAATGACATTATTGCCAAGCCTGAGCATGAGCAGCATTAAACAAACAGATTCTCCTTCCTCTCTAAATGTGGGCGGAACTATGTGCAAGGAAGTGATGAAAATGGAAGTCTGGGCAGATTTTCTCTTAAAACATAAACCCTAAGAGGGAGGGCGGTCCACCTATCAATACCTATTGGCTGTTCTGGAGTATATGAAGCTGCACACAGTGTAGAAAGAGGATATTAGTGGTATCCAATCTATGTTTAGGCCCTGCTATTGTCTGTGTTGTAGACGACATCTCTAGTTAGGGTTCTCTTTTCTATCTTGGAACAGACTGTCACCTGTTGTGAACATTTCCACCATGGAATTCACCTTTGGAAGAACTGTAATGAAAATCTATGGCAGCAGTGGTTGCTTAGAGGCTGAATATTAAATAATTTTGATTAGGAAAGGCTGGTCTGCTTTTAGTCCTTGTTGCAACATTTTTTCAGGGTGGCGTCTCACTTATAACTTTCTAAGTAACTTGTGGAAGAGGCTACAGAGCAGACGTCTAGGATGTTTTATGTTGAAATAATGTTCAGATCATCTTTATGGGAAGCATTCAGTTTTCTATGACACCAGGAGACGACCACAGCTTGATCTCAACCTAGCGCACTTTCTCTCTTGAGCATCAGTGAACATGCAGTACATCAGTGAACATGCAGTCCTTTCTAACCTACATGCAACCAAAGATCAAGATAGGTTGAATCATGTCGCATGGTGGAACATGTATAACTCCTCTATCACACATTTGCATAAATTGGCAGTGAGGGTGCTTTCACAAGTTGTTAACACTTCTTTTGCAGAGAGGTGTTGAAGCACCTATAACTTCATCCACAACAAGTGAACACAGTGATCATTTGCTTCTTAAATTGAAAGGAATAATAAGTCATACTATCTCATGTGTCTGCTGATTCAAAGCATTCCATACACTTCCATATAAGTGTCAGCGCCCAACTATTTTATGACCTTGTAACTGCCAAAGATCAAAAAGTATGTCACTGAGAGTCTTAACTAAAGACAACAGAAAACACCATAGAAAATAAAGTCTTAGAAAAATCTTGTCCCTAATTACGCTAAAGGGCAATCAAACCAAAGGAATTTAAATGAACTTACAAAAACAACCCCAAACTTAAAACCTAGAACATAAGAAAGAAGAAAATCCCAAGTATCCTCAACAGTGAATAAGCCTACAATCGAAAATCAAGAACCAAGAGCGAGAAACCTGCAAATAAGGCAAATGAACCACAAAAGACCTCCAACAGTCAAGATCTTGTTACCAAATCCACAAATGTGGAAAACAAACTCAAAGAAGAAATTAAGGAGCAAGGATGAACCTCCTCACCTCTCCTCCTCCGACCTACAAGTTTAAATGAGGTGGAATTTCATTGGAGTAGCTAGAATAGTGAGTATTTTTGTACAAGGGATACAGGTATATTTATGGAAAACTTATGTATTTTTACTCATAAAAAAATTATGTTATAAGAAAAAGGAAGCATTTCATTATGGCACTGAAGAAATTGGAAGACTTGGAGGAGATAGAAAACAAGAAATTGGAAAAGGGCAAGAGGATGCTAGGAAGCAATTTGATTATAAAGGAAACAAAAAAGTTGATACAAGGACTTAGACATACTGAAAATAAGATGGGATCATCAGCACCTAGGACAAAGGGGACTTCAAGAGAATGTTATCATCAGTATCAAAGTCACCATTTGCAATTTTGCACTAGTAGCAAAAGTTGTTCTAGACATCAATATTCCTCCAAATAAAGTCCAATAGATGCAAATATTGCAGCAGCAAATGTTCCTAATCAAACTTGAGTAGGATAGTAAAAAATAGAGAGATGGTAGCCTAGGTTTCAATTGATGTCATATTTAGCCTCTTACTATAGTTTGTCATTTAGTGCTTTTGTTATATGCATTAACAACAAAGCACGTGGTCAAAAATGTCATGAAGTGTTCTCTAAGGGGTCACAGCTAGTTGGCAAACAGTTGCCCACAACCATTGTGTACAAGTCACCTCAATGAGTATAAAAGGCCCTCGTTTTTAAAATGAAGGTGTCATCAAGGACATTGGGCGTCAAACCTCTATTCTGTTGACCACCTTGTCTAAATGTGTAAACCATTGTTATTATTGATAAAGTTGTACCATTCTTGACAATGCCTTAAATATTACTTCATGTGCTCCTCCATTTATTTCACATGTATAGACTACGATGTTTACTCTTTTTCAATGTCATTACTCTAAATTTATAGCCACAAGGAAAATTTTATGCTTAATAAAGATTGAGAAATTTTGAAAATCTAGTCTAATGCTAACCCTAAGCCAAGTTACACTAACTATAAAATGTGTTGGCATTACAGTCATATTCATATCCATGGGCTTATCCAGCAAAACATAAATCCACTATGTTGAAGATTCTATATGGATATCTGGATGATTATACAGCAAAAGGTTCTCCTCCTAATTGTTGCATATAGACGGACAAATTCTCAACACTGACTAATGAAACTCATTCGCTATGTTGAAGATTCTATATGGATATCTGGATTATTATACAACAAAAGGTTCTACTCCTAATTGTTGCATATAGACAGACAAATTCTCAACACTGACTAATGAAACTCATTCGCATGCTATGGACTCATGCTGTGTGACCTGTACAGCTTCAAGATGTAATTTTTAGATAGCAACTAGGAAAAGATGAAACTTACTAGCATAAGATGAAATTTTTAGATAGCAACATTGCGACCAAAGATGAAACTTACTAGCATAAGATGAAACTGCATGACATCTTTTATCAACAGCCATATTCGAATGAACACTTAACTTTTACTATTTGAGTGTCTGGAAAGTGAAGTTGTTTCCATCCACTAAGCTTTTTATCTACTTCCAATCCAGCATATCTAGAAGCCATAAAACCTCGCTGTCGGAGTTCGCAGCATCGCAAAAGTCCACTTCAATGCCAAAGATGTCCATTTTTCCGTCTTGAGCATCCACCAACAACAGTGCAAACCAGGCTCTGATCTCTGATACAAATGGATATGAGGGAGAAAATTGCAAATAATCATAAGCAAGGGCCCTGTATGCCGGTCCATCAACATAATCGAAGCCAAATTTATCAATAATGCAAGCAACTTTATCACTGTCTCTTCACCCTACGAGAAGAGAAACACGAATGCTCTCACTGAACACAACCCGGAACCTGCGAATCACGGGAATTGTCATATTGCAAGTTAGGCTTCTCAAATGATCCCTCATCATATCGCAAATTCCGGGAGGAGGGTTTATAATCCCTGACTGAAGGAGCGTACCGAGGACTACATCTGAATAAACCGACTTATCATCCAGCCATATATCAACATAGAATTCTATATCATCAAAGGACAATCTGGGAACCGGGAGGGGGCTACGCCGCCACTTGCAGACTCATGTAAAGTTTATGGTAACCCTGAGAAGCCCCAATTGGAGGAGATACCTTGGTTTTGCAAATAGATGTCCATTTCTTTGCACACAAATTCTTCCAAAAATAATCATCTTTGGCTAGATCTCTCCACCGCGTGCATACACACATACAGAATGCTAGGTCTTTTCCGTTCATCAGGGGAAAAACGGCCTTTAGCACCTCTTCAGAGCACCAACCTTCTGCCATTTTTAGAAATGTCACTAATTGCCCCAAATCAATAAATACCCAAAATTGGACCTTACCCAGATTTCTGCGCTTTGCAGAATACCTAAACCCTAACAAGATTTGTGGATTTTACAGAATACACGAACCCTGGACCTTTGCCAAAATTAGGTATTTTTCAGAAAACCCATTTTGTTGTAGCCAATCTTCATGACAGTCATTTTGTTTCCAGAACGAAATTTGTTACTCTTTAGATCAAAGAAAAGCAGCCCAAAATCCGAGAAGTCAAATTTGTCACCTGCAAATGCAAGATTGGAATAATTCTAAAAGCTTTAGGTCTACTTTGAATATTAGGTATACAGAAACCGTAATTAACAGGGTTTTTTATCATATCATGTGATTGGTCAAAGCTAGTTTAAGGGCAAATATGTAAATAGCAGAGGCTAATACAAGATATATTCAGTAATCAATTTCTAAAATAGAATGTGTAAAATGGGCATTAATGTAAATCATACGATGACAGAAGTACTAACCATTGATTTCAGAAAGAGGGCATGCGATTTGATCTCTGGTCCTCCATCCCAATCCATTAGCTATGATTGATCCAGTCTTTCATTCGGAAAAGAGAAAAAGAGAAAAAGAGAAATAGAAGAATCCAATGTTAAAAGTAAAACGAAAAGAGAGGTTGCAACAAAATAAATGTGGTTATTTCTTCAAGCCTAATTGGTTTAGATGTTAAACCATACTCAAGAACAATGAGGACCAAATGAACATTATGGACCATACACACGAACGATTAGGACCAAATGAACATTATGGCCATTATATTGAGAAATATGGCATCACATCATTGATCAAATTGGAAATAGATAGTTTGATAGCCTTTATAATTATGTGTTCCAAAGGATTGAATTTTGATATACAAACTATGGAATACATTTTTTTTTCATTTTTTTAGAATAGACATTTAAAATCCACCTATATGGGCTCCCTAGGAAACAAGATTTATTTTTCATTAGATTCAAGACATTCAATGGGAGAGTTTGTTTTGGTAATCTCTTTGCTTGTTCAATGGACTCATCTTTTTCCTATTATTGCTAAGGCAAGTTGTATTCTCTTTTAAGGAATATCGTTGATGGTCACTTCAACTCATAGAGATTTTGTTAATTCATGGTAGTGTATTGACATTATGTAACAATACGAGGCTTATATATCCATGTCTATAGAAATATGTGACAATAAAACCTAAGCGTCGGATATGAGAGCTCAAATTTACATAGAGCTGAACATAGAGCTCAAATTTACATAGTAAAATCCTTTCTTCTCAATTAAACTTATAAATAGAAGAGAGAGGATGTTGCGGAGGAAATAATCCCTAGTTCACTGGATGGTTGAGCCATAGGTCTATTGAGTGCTCAAAATTTACTGAAGAGAAGTTTTTGTCTATGTTGAAGAAAGTGGGAAAAAGGTTATTGGAAGACTCTACAAAGGATGGTAAATGGACCTTATGACTACTCTATTGGTAGTTAAGGATGTAACAAAACTCCCATAGGATACTCATACCCCACCCAATGATTAAACACTGAAATTCCTTCCTTTGCAAATGACTATTTCGTTCATTGTTTGTCACTCTTGAGAAGAAAATTTCAAAAGGAGGTGTAAGGTTTGATGCAACACTCAACATTATGTAGGAAATGAATAGTGCCGTCACTTAAGCAATGCTTTTACTAACTATCTGTCGCTTAAGCGATGCTTTTACTAACTCTCCATCGCTTAAGCGACGCTTGTGGCCAAATTTACAAAAAAAAAAGTATCCTTGTGATTTTTGGTAAGTTCAAAAAGAGAAATCCACGTGCCACCGGATTTTTCCGTTGGATTTTGGATCGAACTGTAGTAGTGTGAATACATATCCCAATAACCATTAGGTCCAAAGGGTGTCAAAATAACAACATAGAACCATGATTAAGCTTGGCCATCCAGACTATCATCAAGTACCTTGGAAGTAAATGGAATTGATAGAAAAACAAATGAAGATAAAATTCTTAAAGACAAAGTCCACCAAAATCAAAATCCCACAAAAATACAAAATTTCACTAAAGGACAACATTTTGGAAGATCAAAAGTTTGAGAAATTTATTTATTTAATTTTATGTAATTTAAATAAGCTCAAGTATCACTTGGAATGTGGAAGGAAAATGGCCATGGAACTTGAGCTATAAATTTTAAACTCTACCCATGTAAAATGGATTTTTCCTTTTCACTCTTCTCATGAAAAATTTCACGGAGATGAATAAGAGGGAAGTTGATTGTGACTGACAAAGTGCATTTGATGTTATGTGATTATATTCTTCTAAAAATCTCTCATTAAATTCTAATATTAACCTCGAATTCAATTCCTTTACAATTTAAATTTCTTTCTTGTTCATGGAACCTTGTAATGGTTCCCTCATCTCTGTAGATGTTGTGGAAATTGATTATAAATGANCTCATTAAATTCTAATATTAACCTCGAATTCAATTCCTTTACAATTTAAATTTCTTTCTTGTTCATGAAACCTTGTAATGGTTCCCTCATCTCTGTAGATGTTGTGGAATTTGACTATGAATGAGGAATGCTCCACCCAAACTTAGGTGCAATATGTTCATAATCCTCTCAACAAAGTTGCCACCTTGGAGCTGGGTCTATGAATCCATCGGGGAGATGGGTTAATTCTCAGACTCCATAGGCTCATACATGAATAATACATACCAAACGAAATCCCTTTCTTCCCCAGACCATACCAAACAATATCAATAAATTAATTAATTTAATTATGGAATCCTTCTCCATGAGGAATGGAATGCCTTCTCCCAATGACTATATAAACTCTTTAGATCTTTCCCTGAAAACCTTTAATANAACAATATCAATAAATTAATTAATTTAATGATGGAATCCTTCTCCATGAGGAATGGAATGCCTTCTCCCAATGACTATATAAACTCTTTAGATCTTTCCCTGAAAATATTTTATAAAAAAAATCATTAATCATGATAAAATTAAAGAATTGATACCCATAACCAAGGTCCTAGGAAAAAGTTAAGATTTAGAGAATATTTTTAGGGTCCAAGACATGGTTAAGCTACAATGTCATGACACCAACACTCTATTCTCCTCTCACACACCTTCCCCTCTCATGAATTTATAGTCCTCCATCTCTTCTCAATGTTCTCTCCCCGTTTGTAGCTAGCTTCATATTTTATTAATAATTGTTTAGTTGCAATTACATATACTTGGCCCTCATCCATATCAAATTTACAATTATATTACAATATGGGGGCTTTAACATGAGTGTTACATTCTCCTACTCCTTAATTTCAATACCTTCCTTGATGTTAATTTATTTATGCATACATACCCCATGGCTTGTTGACTCTAGTTTCTTTTCCAAAGATTTTGATTTTCTTTAGTAGCCTATAGTGACACTCTGCCTTATCTTAAGATAGATATGTATTTGGTATTATTTATTCATCAACATCCATTGTATTTTTTGAGATCTTTAGAATTCCATATGTCTCTTTATTATGGAAATGCCTTCAAGGTACTTTCCAAGGGAAATTGCCTAGCTTTAAATGGCTTTAAATTAAAATACCCATTTAAAGCGAGGTGAATGTTTAAAGCCCATTTAATCATTCTGGAGAAATTTCCAAGGGAAATTGCCTAGTGAATATTCTAGGCATAGGAATGCAATGAGAGATATAATATAGATTGCATTGTTTTACCTTTATAGCATCAACTGTAGAAGAAAAGATTGATAGTATTTGGGGTTTTACAATTTACTCATCTTATTTATTTTTTTGTCTATTTTAAATTTTTCTTATTTAAATTTTTGTTTTTGTCAAGAATTAGGTAGGAAAAGAAGATGGCTACTACAGATATATAACAAGGAACATGGAAAAATGAGTAAAGGTTTTTCAAATGATTGAGATGCAATATAAAAGAATTATAAGGTAGGATCTATGATAGTTGTGATCATGACATTAGATACACATTAGATCAACAACAAAAACCATGGACATTGAGATTCATATAAAAAATAAATGGTCGAATAACCCAGAGAAACCAAGTATATAACCAGCGGTGATATAACCAAGTATATGACTTGACCGTTGTAAAAAGTCAACAAAAGACGGTGTCGTCGCTATAGAGACGGTCAGGAGTGGATACAGCGACGTCCAAGAGTTTAGGCATGGATACAGCGACGTCTAAGAGTCCAGGCGTGGATACAGCGATGGCTAGGCGTGGATACAGCAACGCCTCGTTCCTGTTACATCGGATTTTACACCAAAAAGTAAGAAACGTGGAAAACCTCCGTGGAAAAATCCATGCTTTTGTACTAGTGTGGTTACTTAATGGTAACACCAACCTATTTGGTCCAAACATTTTCTTTCTTCATTTTTCTTGCATATCGAAAATATATCTAGAACATAAGGGATAACATAATGGTTCTCAAACTATGTATAAGTCCTGCACATGGCCAATACTATAGTCCCTTCACATGTGTATTAATGTACTCCTTAAACATGAATAATTATATCATTCTTCTTGCGTGAGAATAAACCTATTTTCTATGCAAAAAAGGACACAACCAACATACCAAACATTATATATTTGTATCTATAAGATATAAATTGAATTCTTGAATATGAGCAATAATAATAGTGCATATCGAATATATGGTTGTTATTTTTAGTTAAAAATATCCACTTAAAACAAATTACCAAATCTCGTTTTTTTAATTTTTCTATATATATAAATGATTTATATATATGGTTATCATTTCTATTAGTAGATAAACTTAGTTTTATGTACCTTTATACTTAAAGTCATGTTTTCCGTTCATTTCCTAATAGTCATTTAGATATGCACCTAAGGGTAAAATGATAATAATATGGTGTGCTCTATGACTAATTGTATAATGATAGTAATAGCTTGTTTATTCTATTGAACCAAACAATCAACACAAGATTTTTTATTTTTCAAAGGATAATATCAATATTTTCGGCTTTGCTTGCGATGAATGCATTCTCAAAAGTAAGCACAGTATTGGGTTCATGCCAAATAGTGTGAAATATGACTCACATTCCATCCAGTACCCCATTGTACCATGATGACCCTTAGTCATCAAAAGTTGAATTCTCAAGGTTTCACTAGCCTTTAACCTTTCCCCCTAGTAGATGCGTCCCAATCATAGTTTTAGTCGTGCACGCTTTTAGTCTCCTAGCATTAATAATTTCATCTATAATTTGATGAAGCTAGGATAGTACTTACGGTGTTTTTACTGTACATTTTATGGTTGTGTACTGAGGGGGTGTTATAGCAATCTTCATATATCCTTTTTACTGAAATATCTATCAGGACTAGGTAAAAATCACAACTTGTATAGAGTGGATCTAAAAGTTGTGAAACAAATAGATCCAATCTACAAAAAGAGATATACTAAGAGATTCGATCCATAAAAAGAGTGGATCTGAAGGCTGTGAAAAAATAATAATGAGATGACTAGTTTTGAAGGTGAAAAAAACTCTAATAGAAAATGTTATGACCCCAGTACTATAAATAGCATGATAAAACCAACATACACACAATATACACCAAATATGAGCGTCGAGGACAAATTCCAAAGTTATAACAGAGATGAATTGCACAACTACTCCTTTTTCATGAGGAAAACCTCTCCCAAACAACCCATATATGTACACATATCCAAATTCTAAGTCCATGTATACAATGATGAATAAATTTACCTCTAAATATACATAATACATATTCTCACACATTTCACATGTGGGTCCTCTATTAGACCAATCCATGATAGATATATATTTAACCCTATAAATTCAACCCCTATATATCCCCCATTAGTGTCATAATTGTTGACATCATGGTAAATTAGTCTCATTTATGGTTTTCAAGCCTTTATTACATTTTAGATGCTTCAAGACTTAATGCCATATTTTCTTATTGATTAAAATCCTCTCTTCTAACCCCTTGATTGGATTTCACTAGTGCATGCCAAAACTAGTTTAATCCATTAACCTAATTGTAGAATAATTACGTGTTTGTATAAAAACTTATATTGGGTCATTCATAATTTTGAGTAAAAGTTTTTAATGTGGTGAAATCATACCTTGTGTCTCTGTAGAGCATTATCCTCAATGATTTACCTCACTGTTGGAATGTCCATAAATATCTGGAAGTACCATGTACTAGAGAGCACAATGCTACTCATTTGCATATTAAGTGGTTACTGAAGTGTTAATTTTATGAAAACCATCCAAAACCAAAGTGAGGTCAACTCAGCTTCTTTCTAGCCATGGATAATATCTATTGCAACTTGTAGGTGTTTTATAACTGTGGATGGTCATTTAAGAGGCCACATCAATTATCAGAGATATGGATATAGTGGATGGTATTTTTGGTTAAACATGTTTTGGGTTGTTATGCAGCAACGAATGAAGATTCTCAGTACATTAAAGGTTTGAATGCTAACTATTGTTCATCTGTTCATATTTAGGTACATTTGAGTGTTATGATGCCATCATCTAGATATGAATTATTATTAGCATATTGTCACCAGTTACGATAATATCTTTAATTCTCAAATACCTATGATATAGATATTCCAAAATTGATTATATTCAAAGTTCAAACCATTTTTTGGTGCATTGGATATTTTTTCTATAAATTGTTTTGGGGATGAATTATATAGAATTGTTTTGAGGAGTATAAAAAAGACATATTGAAGTATCTTTAGTTAAAAATTTAAGCCCTGAATCATTATAAATTTGGAGTTATACCTTCTGTAACTTATCGTTTTTTACTTTGTCTTCAAAGGAAACCACATAAGTATGGTTAGGTTCAATTTAGTCTTCAACATCCATTCAGAAGTTAGAAACTTAGTAGGGTTTGTTACAACCTCAAAGAACCTTTCTAGGGTTGTTCTAACCTCACAACAACCTTCTTAGGGAACACCTCTAGCACCCTAAATCTATAGGCATCCCTTGTCAACAACAACAACATCTTTAGTCAACAACGACATCTTTAGTTAATGACAACATCTAATTCATTCAATGACATTTTCAGAGTAGTAAGTAGCATAGGTGAGGATTTTTTAAGGGTTTACATCATCATCTACAGGAAGCTTCCTTTCTATCGATCTTCTCTCGCACCACTAATCAGATCGATCCCTAAGCAGGGCCATCATTGCACTATTAAAGTCATCAAATTTCATATCGAGGCCACAGTTGGTCAACTCAAGTCCTAACATGGAATGATTTTGTTCAAAACAAATCATCAAGGGTTATATACACACTTAACAAGGCTATTGTTATTTATCTTGGTCACTGGTGATGAGATCATGTTGTTGCAACAATACTAACTTTATCAATTGAATTTGGATAGTGGGATTCTAAGGATTTTATATTTGTTTCTCTTGATTACTGGTCATGAGATCATGACCTAATGGGGATACTATTGGATCATATTCAGGTTTTCAAACAAGGAGTTACGTTTGAGCCTTATATTTTCCATCTCAATATTATAATCCTTACAGTTTATTTTTTAATACCTTGACCTAAATGAATAACATTCCTCATGGTGATCTGGATTATACAGTATTCACAATGTAATTTTACATAATATTTCTAAAATTATGTGAAGAAGAGTATGCTAGAAATGCCAATTTTTCTTTCATTGTCAGAAGGGAATAACCAACGACCCACTACCCTCTTAGTTGCACTAGGATTTTGCGATAATTCCATGCATTGAATGAAAAAAATCGACATTATTTTTGTTAGGGATAGCTTATGATGCCATCTATTCAAATATTCAAATATTTTTTGTGAGAAAATATTAAGTGGATAAGATCATAAAATTAAAGTATCATGGAAATTTCATGAAGCCCCATGAAGATTAACCAAGCAATTACTTTCATCTTTATTAATATGGTTCCTCACACATTCAAGGAACACTTTCCAAAGACTTCATTGGACAGTACTTTAACCTTTAACTTTACAATTATTCTTATGCTCCATTGTTCTTAAGTTTTTGAAATGTTCTTCTATTCTCTCACAAAATTTTATTTAAAGATTTGAATAGATTGATGAACTTTTCTAGTTTTAGTATATCCTTTCAATTTCCTTTTCCAAATTGGTAAAATCAAATAGAATAATAAGTTATCCCTAACCAAAACAATGTCGATTACAATGTAGTGGGTAGGTGCATGAGGTTGTAGTGATGGATTTCAAAACATGCATTTCAAATTTACTTTCTAGGAAGATGAGCAAGATCAATTGCATGGAACAAAGTCAATGAGGCTTCAAGTAGGTCACATAATTGCAGTAATGTTTACTAAATTTTGTGCAGTGGTTTTCTAAATGATATCCTCATTTCATCTTGATCAGGATTGTCATTAGAGGTTCGAGGGATGATGATGCATACACCATAACAAGCAAGTTGTGGGTGGTTGATTTAGGTAGAAGCAGATGTATTCTCAAGACACGGTCTAGTGGCCAAACTATGGAAGAAGCAAAATATATAAACTTGTCACTCTCTGCCCTTAGAGATGTTATTAATGCAATGTAGAGGAAACAACCTCACATACCTTATAGGCACTTGAACCTTGAACTCCAAATCATGAAGAGGTCATGAAAATGTATATAGAAGTGTAATGTTCCATTACTAATAAATAGGGGATTGACTAAGGAGTAATGGTACATGGAGCTAAGAATACATCAATACAACATTATTAGACCATCAGTAGATTGTAGAAGGCCATTGGAGTAGATATCAACAAAGCATGCAGGCCCTATTTACTCAGTCTTAATTCAACAAGAAATTAGAATTGCATGCATGCAAAAAGTAAAGTGCAGAACCTAAAAGTGATGTGCAAACCCTAAAAGTGACATGCTAACCCTAAAATCTATATAAGAAGGTTAGTTGAACCAAAAGGACATATATGTTATTATTCATCTTTTTGGAAACGAGTTTTGGGAGCACAATGAGCTACTTAGGTTTTAAGGTGGATTGCCTTGAACTAATTGGATTTGGTGGTGAAATCTATCCACCCTAACCATTGCTAGGGTGAATAATCCAGATTCACTAGTGTGTACATCATCGCATCTTAAATATATTGTGTTTAGGTCAGTGTTGGAGCCTCTATATAATTGTTCATGTCCATTAAGATGAAATCTATCCACCCTAACCAATTTCTAGGGTGAATCATCCATATTCACCAGTGTGTACATCATTGCATCTTAAATATATTGTGTTTAGGGCAGCGTTGGAGCCTCTATACAGTTGGGCATGTCCATCTAGATTGAACAACACCTATATTCACCCTCAAGAGAGCATTCATCATTGTGAAGTAGTGTATCCCATTTTAGGGATGTTTCATCTCAGACGTCTCATAGAGATTCATTAAGACCATTTGAAGAGAAGATCTAGACCAGATCGGTGGACTAAAAGAGGGTATCATCCAGATCTCCCTTTAGGGCTTCTGTTAACACCCAGAAATGGTTAACTACCTCATGTACCCCATTACATGGCTCATCTGTCCACTTTCCTACCATATCTCCATCAAAAACCCATAAAACCATCTAAAAGGTCACCAAAAAGCTTAAAATGCCTCCAAAAGGCTATAAAATCCTTTTTTCCTCCAAAAATATCCAAAAAGGAATAAAAAATATAAAATAATGAGGAAAAAAGAAGAAATCCTAAATAGCTGAAACCCTAAACAGCTAAAACCCTAAAAAGCTGACCTAAACCACATGGTTTTATAAATAAGTGATGGAGACCCATTATTCCATATCCATTATCATAAGCATCCTACCTCTACCGAAATTGTTCTCGAAACCCTAGCTTGCCATTAAGCTATTTTCACCATTGAGAACACTTTTTGGCCCATTTCCACCACCGGAGAAAGGGAAGGAGCAGCTTGGAGTTCGAAGCCACCGACATCGGACCAGCGCAATGGACTCTATCAACCTCCTCATTGGAGGTAACATCAATAAAGATCATTACTTACTTCTTTACTGTTTCTGCTTTATATTATTTACTTTTCACCGTATTGTTTCACGTTGTTTGCTTTTTTACTGTTCTAGCTTCAAGAACGTATTTAGATTAGTTTTCGTTTCAGTTTATCATTATTTAATTCCTATATCATTGAACTGCTACTAAGGAATCCATATTCCTTAGTAGGTGCTCATTCGCACAAGCTAGGGTGAAAACCCTAGCTACAGTTTTGGCGACTCCGCTGTCTTTTTTAATTCATTTTTTTTTCCGTACTGTACTTTCGGCTGTCGTTTTCGGCCGCCGAAAACCGCAATTTTTTTTTCCGCAGTCGCGGCCCGACCGCGCATTTTCGGCCCTAACCTGCGACCAGCCCGCCGCTGTCGGCCTTTTTCCTGAGTCCTGGACGCGTCTTTGAACTTTCCCAGTTGCGCCCCGACCGCGTTTTTTCAGCCCACAGCCGCGATCCGACCGCATCTGTCAGCCAGAAACCTGCGACCTAGACCACGCCTGTTCACTCCAAACCCGCGGTCCGACCGCAAAAAACCAGCGATCTGCGCGCGACTGTTGCCTTCAAACCCGCGGTCCGACCGCGCGAGTCCGCCCCATACCCGCAGTCCGCGAACTGTTTTATGCCCTTGTGTCCGCGCCGAAACCCAGCCACTTTGCCTCCATTTTTCCTGCACTTGCACAGCCACCTGTTCCACTTGCAGCCCTATAGCCATTTCTGTCCCTTGTTTACAGAATTGTTTAAAAAATTTTAGCATTATTTATTTCAGAAAAAATTCGCATGGTAAAATTTTTTAAAGTTTTTCATACATTATTATTGTTATTGAGTAATTGTTTTGGATTCATAACCTCACAAGCACACAATCTATCCCCTAATTCAAGTGAGACCTAAAATTTACTTAACTCAACCAACACTATAACCTCATTTGAGGAACACAAAAGAACTTTGTAGTTAGGTAGGATCGGGGGGATAGGCTTCCAATAACACCCCTCGGTTATTTACACGTGAGACATAGTTGTTGTCCATTAGGGAACCAAAATCTCTTAGTATTTTTTGACACGGTCACAACCGGTTTATCAGAGGGCCTCTCCCTTAGGAGGGTTGAAGTCGTGAGATTGGTTCTGGAAGTCTGAGTGGAATACCGAAATCCATTCAGTAACTGAAGGGCTACCTTTCGCAGTTCTCGGAATATCCCTATATAGGGAATATTGCGGTTAAAGGACCAAGTGGCAGATTTACCTTTCTGGACGTGTCATGAACTGGGTATCTTAGTTGCCATACTTCTAGGTTTGCGTACCCGGTGTCCCTCCCAGTAGGGGGATACTTTAGCCATTTGACTTTCCTATTTATATTGTCTGACTTGGATTTCATCACCTTGCAGAGGATATACTTAGCTGAGTCATAATACTATTAGTTAGGTGTTTGCATGCTCCCTTACCTCCTCTTGGTCTAGTGAGTCCACCGATTTTTCTTTTTTAGGAAACCGATTGTTTATTGGTATTCTGACCACTTTGCTGACACTCCGCCTATTGTAGCACGCAGTTACAGTAGGTGTTTTGAGTTGTTTTTTGGCCTGCGTGCCTTATTTTTTCAAGCTCCCCTTCTGCACACACAATTGCATTAGGGTTTTTGAGTTGTTTTCCGACACCACAACCCACATAGTTGAAAACCACTTGTCACCATTGACTCTCCGAGACATTCTCGTCGCCTCAGAGGTGAGCCCCCACAGCACGGTTCACTTGACACCACCCGTCATCACCGTAGATCTCGAGCCTTGTCACTTGACTCCACTCGTCAGTGGCATAGGACTTCGTCACCAGATTCCGAGAACACTCTTTACACTGCCCCCACTAGCCCCATGGCTGGCGTGAATCCCAATCCCTTCATTATAGGGACCACCGGTGGTACATCCGCCACTATACCAGTTACTACACCTATCATGGGTATGCCCTCAATGGGAGGCTTGTCTACCATTCCCCTCACTGTACCTATTCCCACGGCAGGAATACCCATACCCACTCCATTAGTAACTCCTACTGCCCTTGGTGGCGCAGAACCTTCTCATGCCACCGTAGTTCCCCCACTTGGGGGTAACATCCCTCATATGACCCCTCCACCTGGGGGCATGGGCCCCAACGTGGTCCAACCCACCACCGTGTCACACCCTCCATCCAGTTTGCCATACATGGCTAGCCTCAACCTACCTGACCTAGCCAGGTTAACCAACGACCCCATCCGGCACAACCCTGTGTGGCCCCACATGCCTACCAAACTCCCCTCTGACGTCCCTAAGTTTGAGGGTAAGGCAGGTGAGGACCCACAGAACCATATCATGTCTTTCCATCTATGGTGTTCCTCCAATTCCATAGTAGATGACTCCATTTGCCTCCGTTTATTACAGCGCACTTTCACTGGCTCGGCTGCCAAATGGTATATCGAGCAACCCCACGGAACCCACACCACCTTTACGTCCCTGGCCTCGACCTTCCTCCAGTTCTTCCAGTTACCTGTTCGCTATGACGCAGGCGTCGAGATCCTCCTATCATGCAGACAGAACACGGCCACCCATATCACAGACCACATCCATGAATGGCGATGACGCCGTAGCCTATGCAAAATCAAGCTAGATGACCGGATCTTCCTAGATTGGTTCCTCAAGTCCCTCCTTCCGCTCATTGCTAAGGATGTGGCAGCTGAACGACCCCAGACTGAAGAAGAGGCTATCCTTAAGGCCCAGCAGTTTGATCTCATTTACGCCCAGTCGGGTTATCTTTACACCATCATACCGGATGCCCCTTGAGGCGATCCCCCACATCACGATGCGCCGGGGGCATCCCACACTGCCGATGGCATCATCGACCGCCTCTCTTCGCAGCCTCAGCCCTTTTCCATGGCCCGTCCTACTCCTGGACCTGAACTTTCGCGGGCTACATCACAGTCCGGAGCAACCAACTCGTATGCTCACATGCCCCATCAACACCATACCCATGGACCCTCATGTCCACCTCAGTGTTTCGAAAATATGACTTCTGCTTACCCCTCCCCGGTCGCAACTCAGCCATACTATCACCAGCAGGATGCACCAGCTCTTGCGCCACCACAATCCCAACCTCATTATTATCAGCCACAGCCAGCCCCTGCGGCAAACCCACAACCCCCTCAAGTAGCCGCGCCAGTGCAGCCTCCACCTCCATATTATCCACCGCAGCCTGCTCCCGCACCTGCACAAACTCAGAATCCACCTACTACCCAAGGGCAGGTTTACACCCAAGAAAACCCGCCACAAAATCAGAACAACCAACGCAACCAGGGCCAACAAAACCGCGGCAGGGGCCGAAATCGTGGGAACAACCAGCAGACCGAGCAAGCTGGTCAACACCCTAATCCCCCTGCTAATAATAACGCGGTCCCTACCAACCAAAACCCCGATCGCCCGCCCAAGCAGGCTAAAAACCCCAACTTGCGAACAAACTTCCCTTGTTCTGTTTGCGGGGTCTATGGCCACTACACACATTTTTGTCCATATATGGAGCGAGTTCAACAACTTTTGGCTGCTGATAGACTACGCCAAGGACAGGTGGCTCCTCAAGCACCACCCAATCCCCCACAACCTCAACAGCCACCTTTGGTGCTGCAAAACCCCTTACCAAACCAAGGCTTAGTGAACACTGAACCATTGGCTCCCCCTCAAGCTACTGCGCCTATCCAACAAATCACTTACGCTGCTCCTGATCAACCCCCGTCTGACTCAGGTACCCACCATCTGTTGATGATGTCCTCCGATGAGGTCAACCTCTAGACCCGGCGGAACCAATATGGCTCCACCCCGGAAGCACCACCCACCAATAACCCCACTAACGCTCATCCCACCAATCAGCCGTTACGTATACCTCTACCTCCACTAGACGGAGCTCCCAAAGCACCCCGTTTCCCACTTCGCCGTATCAATAACAACCCCAATGCGCGAGCTGCGTCAAACTACAACATCGTAGACGATTTAGTCCAATCTCTCGCAGCCATGTCTGCGTTAGAAGTCTTAAGAAATTGCCCTTCGCAGCGTAAGACTTTACTCTCAGCCATTGGGGCTATCGATCCACATGATTCGCAGTTAATGGCATATGATTTGGACCAATCCGAACCCCGCCGGCCCTCCAACTTATCATTCCAAGTTACTGTCTCCATCCGGAATTTTGTCGTCCATCGATGCATTATTGATGAAGGCGCCTCTACATGTGTCGTGCCCGTCTCCATCTGGCAGAAAATGGGATCCCCCCCTCTTCAAACGTCCTCCACTGCGTTGCGAGCCTACAACGGCT
>LPNX010997648.1:0-33115 GCA_001517045.1 Pseudotsuga menziesii | reverse complement strand
TTCAAGAACGTATTTAGATTAGTTTTCGTTTCAGTTTATCATTATTTAATTCCTATATCATTGAACTGCTACTAAGGAATCCATATTCCTTAGTAGGTGCTAATTCGCACAAGCTAGGGTGAAAACCCTAGCAACAGCTTCAACAGAGAGCAATGTATTCATTGGAGCCTGTATGAGCATCATGACTATTTATGAAAGTTTACACTTGGCACAAAGGAAACAAATTTAGATTGTAAAGGGAGTAACTTCTCCCTAACATTAATTTATTCTCTATAGTAGCGATCCGGTAAGAGTGCTCCAATTAACATGGAGGAAGTTATGGAGTATTAAATAGTGGAAACATATGACATGAGCAACGACCTCAAGGCTGCAACTTTACTTCCTTACAAGAAACTATTTCATAGTACACATAAAGCTATTACATAAGGCCACGATCCCTCTCAAGGAAAGAAGCATCCACATCAGGGTTACATGCTGGAAGAATGAACGTGGTTTAACAATATGGATGCATATATCTACAACAAACATCTATTACATGTAACATATTTCTCTCAAAACATCACTGGTTTGGGTCTATATTGAGACTTTTCAAGCTTCCTATAAGCCACTTCCAACCCTATTCAAGTAGAGAAATCTCTGATGGAAGCCATAAATTCTCTCCCAAGTGTCATACAACATCCTACTGAGCATATTTGTCAGGCTAGGCCTAAGTGACTTCAAATTTTATTATTCCCATGAGCTGCTATAGGAATTGACATACAATCCCTTTACTAATTGAAGGTTGAGCCATCTACAGAATGGTTTATTGGCTGTTGGTATAATCATCAGCAGATTACTCTCATTGCTAATTAAAGGGGGATTGCATGGTGCAATTGGAGGACATTACTACATTAAGAAAATTATATTGAATATTAAATAATTCATGAACTGACAAAGGATACTACAACACTACTTCTCGAATTTCCAAACTTCTAGGTGTGACTATTTCAAGCATATCTGATGTAAAAAGGTTATTTAAAAAATTTTCCATAAATTCTGCAGCACGTTGTGTATTATTATATGCTGGTAGACAAGTATTCATACAATAAATTCTTTGTTCAATATATTGTTGTTCATATATATACATTGATATATTATATTGCTAATTTTCTTTCAATGCCATGAGAAAACCATAAGTCATAAATCAACAAACCCATCCATTGATATATGAAGTGTCTGACAAAAAATATTAACCAAAAAAGTTAGTAATACACAATCCGGGAAGGGAAAAATTAAGCTCATATTCAAGATGGGATATTACAAGAAGACTAAGAATATGACTGTAGTAAAATAGAGGTTCTGCATAGGTCACGGACTATGAATGATCTGTTTTTATCAGGAGCCCAGAGGCTTAATTCATGTATATTTTATTTTCACTTATTATAATATCAAATATACTGATTTTTTTCCTTGTAAAAAAACATGGAGAAGTCTTTATTTTTTATTCATAGAGATGCTAAATAAGCAAGAGGAAGCTAGTCCTAGCCAATGCCTCTCTTCTAAATTATACAAATTCCATTTTATTATGATCTTAAATTCTCCCCCAACAAGATTGGATCAAGCACTTCAAAAATAGGCTTTACAACATAAACCTAAGTTGCAAAACATGCCTAAACCACCAATGTACCAGTACCAAAACTTGCTAAAACATGGAAATTCCATGATTTTTACCATACTACAATTCACATCTTGGAGATGTTCTAAAGTATGTCTTACTCCATTTCCAAGATGTCTCGACATGAAATCCCCTCATATTGATGTATTTTTCAATATACCAAATGAAGGTGTTCATAAACCTAAAGATACACATTACTCTGAATGGATCAACTTAGTATTTATATTCAAATGCACCCATTGATGTTAGAGGTGGGTTAAGAACCAAGTAAATTGTTTTAATTAGACGAATAATAACCTGCAATTTCAATAAAATCTAAAATGCAGTCTTGTCAATTGCAAAATGCTATGTTCATTGTATTTGCATAAACGATTGTGCAATGGAATGCATTTATTCGGTATAGTTTCAAGATATACATTATTAAGAAAGTGAGAACCTATTTTGATCCTAGTCTATTTGTAGTTTGTTCGGCCTAGGACTATTTCCTTGAAGCCCAAAGTAAGACAAATGCAAAAACAAATCAGTAACCATTGATATCCATAATGAACTTAGTAGTCCTATTCACACTGCTTGATTGTCTCACAGTTGGCATTTAGCTTCTTTCTAGAAACTATTACAACATAGATTGGGAAATGGAATTTGGTAGTATCTCATTCTTCATCCTATAATTTTAATCTATAAATTCATTTTCTTGCTTGACCACATTTCTCATCATTTGGGTGTTGTGCTACTCATGTTCTTAGAAATATATTCTAGGGGACTTCAATAAAATGTTTTAATATGAATGATATATTGTTGGATATTTATATAAGTTTAATGCATATTAAGACCTCACACTTTTTCGGTGACCTTACATATCTATGTATATTAATGTACATGAGAATATTTTTTACATTAAATTTTGAAAAATTATCTATATTTTATGTAACAAGTCCAAAAAAAATGCAGGTTCAGATCTAGTTCCAAGTAAGATAAAATTGCTTTCTAGGACATGATTTACACACAACCTTATATTCCTCATATATATGCACCAGAATCCTAGAGCCTTGAGAGAACTCCCACCTGTTATTGTATGTCATTGTATTATAATTAGTGTGCCATTAGATATCCAAGCAAAGAGTTCAATCAGATTCTTAATTATTATGCGGTGAAGGAGAATGAAAAATGCACATTGAAAAAATCAAATCTCACAAGAAACAAACAATTATTGCTCAGTTAGTTATAGTATCATCTTCATTACAATATCCGATGTTACAATATTATTACATACGGAAGAATTCGAATCATTAGGGATGAATTTGAATCCACCAACTAAATCTAATTATATCTAACTGCATGGCTAACTAAATATGTATAAATCACTATCGGTGTTCAACTGGATAACTCCATATTTCTAATCCACTCTCTCAATCAGTTATAATCAGTTAAACTAGTATGACTGATGTGGTAGGTGAGAAAATACGCATTCCCACATGCAACCATGAAAAGACGGGCATTAACTAAATTGGAGGAGAGTTAACTAAATGTAACTAAAGCATAACTAAGCTTAACTAGTTACCAACCAGCAACAACTAAAGTAGGTTGGTGCCGACACTCCTAGTGGCTCCTAAATTGTAGGGATTGTCCTAGGAGGTGCCTAAACTAATGCATGCAAGTGCAATCAATTCTAGTTAGCCTCTATTCGTGTTCTCCACAATCTAGTGACTAGTACATGTGGCCCCATTAGGCCAAGTGGACCCAATAATAATTAAAGGACTCCTAAGTTAGGATAATATAATCTAATATACAGTTTGGACAAGGGAGGATTATATATCCTAACACCCCCCCTAAGTCCTAACTTGGACAATTGTGGGCCCTAGAAACAAGGCCAAAAGTCACCCATATACAATCTAAAATATAAAAATGTTGCTTAATAAACCTAGTAAATAGGGGAAAACCTCATGGGAAAAAAAAACCCTCAAAATAAACAAAAATAGGAACTGAGACTGAAGCCTTAACACCTAAAAGAGACATGAGAAAGGAAAATCTATTTTCTGTGAAAGGCTTGGTGAAAATGTCTACAATCTGATCCTATGTAGGACAGTAGTGCAGTGTGATGGTTTTTTCATGCACCAGTTCCCAAATGTAGTGCATGCGAACCTCTGTGCTTTTTCCTCTGCTTTTGAACTGGATCACTGAAAATTTTGATAGTACTCTGGTTGTCACAATAAAGGTACATTGAAGGTGAAGTGTGAATCCTGAACTCTGTTAATATGTCACGTAGCCAAACTTCCTAAATAATTGCATTCACAGCTCCATGATACTCTGCTTCTGCTAAAGAGAGTGCAAGTGTTGCTTGCTTCTTGTTGGACCAACAGATTGGCCCAGATCTTATCATAAACATGAATCTTGAAGTGGATTTCCTATCATTTCCATCTCTACCCAGTATGAGTCTGTGAAGCTTATGAGATAAAGTTGTGCTCCAGTTGCATAGTGAATCCTTTTTAGTACCCTGCACATAGTGTAGGTTCCTCTTTGCTTCCTTCCAATGCAGCTCATGTGGCTCTTTCATGTACCTGGAAGCAACACTCACAACATAAGATATGTATGGTCTTGAATGTGTGAGATATAGAAGGATCCCAATGATTTGTCTATAGAGAGTGCTATCTACCAAAGGTGTGGAGCCACCTTCTTCTATCCAGATGCCATATAGAAAGGCACAAAGGGATTCCTCACAATATTCCATTTGGAATCTCCTAAGCATGTCTGATGAGTATCTGGACTATGAGATCATGATTCCCAAAGTATTTTGACTTACTTCGAGACCAATGAGTTGTCTTAGCATTCCTATATCAGTCATAGTGAATGCTTTGATTAGAGCGGACTTGATACTTCTCAATATAGCAGCAGAGATGCTAGTAATGAGCAATTCATACACATACAATACAATCAAAATCAAGAAAACCTCTTTCTCCTTCATGTAGACATTGCAATTTTATATGCATCTTTCAAATTTTTAAGATGAGGCATCCATCTTGGAGTACCATGTCGTTGGGGATTTTTTGAATCCATAGAGTGATTGTGTCAGTTTGCAAACTAAGGAAGGATCATCAATAAACCCCTCAGGTTGTTTAATGTATATCTATTCCTTCAAATCACCATGGAGGAAGGCACTTTTCACATCCATGTGATGTACCTCCCACCTCTTGGAAGCTGCAACTTCCAAGACAAGCCTGATGGAATCCATTCTAGCTACTAGAGAGAATGTCTCATTGTAGTCCAATACTTGAACCTGAGAGTATCCTTTAGACACCAACCGAGACTTGTACTTGTTTTTGGTTCCATAAGAGGCTATCTTGGTCTTGTATACCCATTTGCACTAAACAAGTTTCCTCCTTGGAGGTAAGGAGACAAGTTCATAGGTTTTACTTTCATGTAGCAAATCAAATTCCTCATCCATAGCTTCTTGCCATCTAGGATCATTGAAATATTCCTTGAATGTTTGAGGATATGAACCCAACATCATGAAGCACCACTAAGGGAGAAGTGGATCTGTATGGGACAATGCAACATTCTCTTTCTGATACTGGGGCCTCGTTCTTCTCTTGTCATCTGGATCCCCAGCATAGTTTCTAGTTGCTTTTATGAGTTGTTGAGCTCATTTAGGTTGTTGAAATGAGGTAGATGTTTGATATAGATCTAGATCTAGATCTCTTTGAGGTGTAATCTCAATACCAGAATCATGTTGGTGTTCATCTTCTTCTAAATCTGAATCTGAAATGTTAGACAATAAATCTGTATATGCAATAGGAAGTCAAGGAATTTTGATACCTTTATCTGCTTCGAATAGAAGTTGTGGTTGTAATAGATTTGAGTATGGCATGAAATGGGAGAAAAAATATTCCTTGGAGGCATGATCACCAAGTCCTTTCACTACAGTCTTCCCAAATGAGATATATGTGATATCTACTGAGTTGAGGCCAAATACCACTTGCCTTGGTAAGCCAGTGTGAGTCATATGGTATACAAACAACATATTAGGTGCAAGAGAGGGCATGTAAGGGACATTTATGAACTCACCTTGATGGATTTTAATGCAGCCCTTTCTTTTTGTTGGAATCTCGAAGTCATCGCGCATATGAATAGTAGGCCCTCCTGTGAGGTTGAGAGTGAAGAAGGAATTCTTGTATGCAACCATGTGGTTGAATGCTCCAGAATCAATCAAATAGGTTGTCGACCGAGGGAGGCCATATTTCAAGGCATGGAACCTCTCATGATCATATGTCGATTGTCCATCATCAGATTTCTTTTTTGTTTAAGGAAGAGTTATGTTGTTCTTCTTGACGAGAGTTGACAGTTGGTCGATCTGCTTCTTCATACACTGGTCTTTTGAATGAAAAACCCCTCGTACAATAGGGACACATATTATTTTCAAACTTTTTCTTCTTCTTAGAGCCCAAAGATCCTTCGAAAGTATTATGATTCACTTTAGGATTCGAATCAGATGTTTTAGGTTCCTTCCCCTTAGGCTTCCCTTTAGCTTGCACTTTGGTAGAGTCTCTCACTAGAACGGCTTGATATTTGGAAGTCTTGATGACTCCCATATGGACCAAAGTTTCTTGCTCTTGTATTAAGGAATTGACAAAGAAAACAAGTGAGGGAATCTTCCAATTGGGAATGGAATCTCTTCCGGAATGGAAGATGGAGACAAATACAGAATACTCAGTACCTTGTTTGATGAGTATGGAGAGAACATGTTGCTCATCCTCTCTTTCTATTATGCATTGTCTACATTGAAGTACAATAGACTTGAATTTAGTAAAGAATTTTTGTATGGTCTAAAACTGTTGGGATGCAAGGCTAACAACTCATTTTCCAGGATGTGCCCCCGAAGCTCGTTTTGATTTCCAAACAAGTCTTCAAGATTCTCCCAAGATTCTTTGGGAGTCCTCAAACCTTCAAGGTGAAAGAGGAGGTCTCTAGAAATATGAGTACATAGATAACCAAAAGCTTCATCTAAGAGGTTCGAAAACTTGGTTTTATCAGTTGGATGATGGGGTTCAACCTCCCTTCCAAGTATTATCCTGAAGAAGCCCTTATTGCTTAAGGAAACTTGTATATCTTCCCTCCAATCAACATAATTGAAGGGTGTTAGGATTCGAGGTATAGAAGGTTGAGAATCCATAATTCTCCATTTGATTGACAAAATATTCAATTCAAGCTACATAGTACCTATAGAAATTCAATGCAAAACCAAAATTATTCGAACTATATTAGAATCAATCCTTCCTTTTTGACATGTACACTTTCTCAGGGTCCATCATGCCCACACCACCACTCTGAATAAATTCATAGGAAGCAAGCCACTCTTTGCAAGACTTATGTGGAAACCCAACTGCTTCTAGTGTGCAATGGAGAGTAGACAAACTTGAAGCTTTCCTGAGATGGCTCTAATACTATATTAGAATTATTGTGCCATTATATCTTCAAGAAATGAGTGCAATCATATTCTTAATTCTTATGCAGTCAAGGAGAATGAAAAATACACACTGAACAAAAAAAATCTCACGGGAAACAGACAATTATTGCTCAGTTAATTACAGTATCCAGTGTTATAATAGCGTTACATAAGGAGGAATTCGAATCCACTAATTGAATCTAATTATATCTGACTACATGGCTACCTAAATATGTCTAAATCACTGTCAGAGTTCAAGTGGATAACTCCAGATGTCTAATCCAATCTCTCAATTAGTTATAATTAGTTAAACTAGTCTAACTAATTTGGTGGGTGAGAAATGTTTCCTTCCCACATGCAGCCATGCAAAGACTGGAGATAACTGAACTGGAGGAGAGTTAACTGAGTGTAACTGAAGCATAACTAAGCTTAAATAGTTACCAACTGCAAACAACTAAAGGAGGTTGGTGTTGGCACTCCCAGTGGCTCCTAAATTGTATGGATTTGTGTAGGAGGAGCCTAAACTGATGCATGTAAGTGCAGTCAATTCCAGTTAGCCTCTATCGGTGTTCCCCGCACTCTATTGACCTGTACATGTCGCCCCATTAGGCCACGTGGACCCAATGGTACTAGTGGACCCAATAATAATTAAATGACTCAAAGTTAGGCTAATATAATCTAATAGAAAATTTGGACAAGGGAGGATTATAAATCCTAACACATTGGGCATCGTCGCTTACACAAATATCTGGTATAGTTTACGGCTCTTAGGTTGTTTCTTTCCTTATTTGTGATTGCCTCTAGTCCATAGATTTAAAATTCTGTTTAGATATGCATTCGAGATGTATGTGGTTTTGATTTAATATTCGGATATGCCTTTGATATATGTTCATGTCCTTGTGCTATTTTCCCCCATGCCCACTTGTGGTTCATATCAATGGCTACCCATTCCTTAATTTCAAATAGTGGACAATATTTTTTCTGCTTTCATATTTTAAAAAACCCAAGATTGCAGGATCCAAGTATGATGCATGAGACCTGTTTTACAGTTAATGGAAACATTTGAGTATGCATAGTGTTACCCTCATTTTGCATGGGTTCTATTGTAATTGTAGCAAGAATCCATGTGGTTCAAGTCTAAGACTCGAGTACTTTTGAGGACACAAAGGATATGTTTTTCACTACTGGGAACATTACCGTCACAGACGAGCATGCAAGCAACATTAGGAAGTGATGACAAATTAGTACTCTACATTTGCGGCGTAAGAAGAGACATTTTTATCGGCAACAACTAAAATAAATGGATGTTATAGAGCTTGCAAACTTTGAAGACTAAGGTGTGCTAGAGCAGGCAAGTTGGACAGTAAGGATAACCCTGAAGAAGTAGTTTTTGGAAAGGTAGATCATGAAACCAACCATTAATCAACACTAAACATGCTGGAAATAGCCCTCGCAACAATTATGGGCATATTGAACAGTCATCCAAGCAAAGGAAGAAGTAAAAAATTAGAATAATTTTATAAATACTTGTTGTAACAATTGTCTATTGAAGACGAGAGAAAATTGGAGGTCCTTTTTGGATTTTTGTCCATGGTTGTAGCCTAAAACAATAGCCCTAAATATGTCATTCTATATGCAAAAGGGGTGTTCTTAACGTAATTATGTAAAATGGGTGTCTAGGCCCACCCAATTTCCCATGAGGGGCATGGGACACATAGGAATCCTAAAAACCCCTAATGTGTGAAAATTAAAAAAAATAAACCTCTGATTGTTTCTAAACCTACTTACAAATTAACCTTAAACTATTATTTTCTTTGAAGATAATTTGTTATTTTAAACATCTATATTTATATACCATGATTCCCTTGACATACCTATATGTTTTGGGGAGATGAGGAATGTTTTCAATCACTCCTATTTCAAAATATCATACCCATTTCAAGTTTTAGGAAACTATCCATAAACCAAGGTTACATCCCCATAGTCTGTTCAGGTACTTTTAGTAGCCATAGTGGCACATTAAGGTAGGTAGTCAAACTTATGGTAGTGCATGGCCCAAAGCCTTAACCAACTTTACATCATCAAATCAAGGACAGAATCCCACACCCATGTTCTCTTCAACACCTATATTTAATTAACAGCATAGCATTTTTTTTTAAATGTGGATCATATCTCTGCTTCTATCTCCTATTGCAAGCTCCCCTTCTAACTACTTTCTCAATAAATTGTGGGAGCACCATCTCTTGTGACCCCCTTTCTATTTTTGAGGTTCTCATACATTAAGAATTTTACAACAAAAAAATGACTCGAACCAAACGTAAGCCCCTGAAGTTAATCATACACCTAATACCCTAATAACCTAAGAATTAAAGACATGGGATTGTTTTGGTGTCTGATTTAGTGGAAAATTTTATTTATAGGCATAATTCAAAGGTGGGACAACAATACCAAAGACATTTCCGCTCCTAATCCAACTGTTGTTCTTGAGAGTCCAATCGAATCCCCCTGTTCTTGCTCATGCTTTTTCTTTTGCAACTGAAACCCTTGTGGCGTCAGTTAAGTCTGAATTGAATTCACACAGAGTAAGAAAAATAATCCAAATATTTTCCAGCAAGCATGCAGCCTCCAGAAGGTGCATTCAACCCGTAAAATAAAAAATGCATACAACTGTGAAAGAAAACGTAAGCGGATGCAAACAACCCTGTGAAGAGAAATCGCATACACCCGTGAAGCCATGAAGGAGAAATCGCATGCAGCCAATAGACAAATCATGGAGAAATAAAAATTGCAGACAACCCACGGTAAAAACACGTGAAGGTAAGTGGAGTAGCTTCCAAAAAAATGATGGTCGTAAAAACATATAACCTCATCTATTTATAAGGATTGAATGGAAATAAACGTAAAACATAAGGTCCAAACCATTAAAAAAGTGGACGAATAATATATAATAAACCAAATCATAAAATAAAACTTTGACCAATAACATAAAATAACCCAAACCATAAAATATTTTTTGTTACCAATAACATAATATAAAATAATACAAACCATAAAATAAAAAATTTGACCAATAACATAATATAAAATAATCCAAACAGTAATCATAAAGTAGGAGTCATCGTAGTCAATGGTGCACACAAGTGAGAGTGCTAGGACCAACTAAGAATAGGACCAAGAGTCAACAACTATAATATCAAGGTAAAGGTGCACAATCATCCAATGAAGATGGTGATGACAATGATGGTGATGATGAAGATGAAGATGGCGATGATGATGAATATGACGATTATGATGATGATGATGATGACGACGCCGATGATGACTATGATGAGGATGAGGGTGAAGACGACGACGACGACGACAACGATGACGATGATGATGACGATGACGAGGATGATGATGAAGATGATGATGATGATGACGACGACGATGACGATGATGATGATGAAGTTGATCATGATGAAGATGTTGTTGAGGAAGAGGGTGATGACAAAGATCTTGATGAAGATGATGATGATGATGATGATGATGAATATGGTGATGGTGATGATGATGCCATATGATATTATGAAGATTATCATGAAGGATGTGAAGAGCTCGTCAGTATTTCTAGGTATCTACATCAAATATTATACAACGGTGATGATGATGATGATGATGATGATGATGATGTTAATGAAGAAGATCATGGTGATGATGACGACGATGATGATGATGATGAATATGACGAGGATGATGATGACGATGATTATGATGAAGATGAATATGGTGATGATGATGATGATGACGATGATGATGACGATGATGATGGTGATGACGAAGATGATGATGAAGATGATGATGATGAAGACTATGATGATGACAATGACTATGATGATGATGATGATGACGAAGATCATGAAAATGATTATGATGATGATGATGTTTGAGTCTAGAAACCCTCCCACACCGTCAATGCATGCGTCTAGTCTAACCATGCCAAATTTCAGACCAAGCCGACACATATATAAAAAAATTCAACGTTGGCCCCATGTAACAGATTATTTAATCTAAGTATGGTTTTTGCTGCTCAAATTGTTAGTGTCAATCATGTTTGATGATGAAGATGACGATGATGATGACGATGACGATGATGATGATGAAAATGAAGATGGTGATGATGATGATGATGATGATGATGATGATGATGATGATGACAACGATGATGTTGAGGATGATGATGAAGATGATGATGATGATGATGATGATGATGATTATGATGATGATGATGATGATGACGATGATTATGATGATGTTAGTTATGTGTATGACGATGATGATGATGTTTGAGTCTGGAAACTCTCCCACACCATCAATGCATGGGTCTATTCTAACCATGCCAAATTTCAGATCAAGCTAGTAGATATTTTAAAATTTCAACATTGGCCCCACGTAGCACATTAATTAATCTGTAGGTATGGTTTTTGCTGCTTGAATTGTTAGTGTCAGTCATGTTTGATGATGAAGATGACGATGATGATGATGATGACGATGCCGATGATGACAATGATGATAATGACAATGACAATGATGATGATGATGATGATGATGATGATGATGATGATGATGATGATGATGATGATGTTGATGAAGATGGTGATGACGATGATGATGATGTTGATGAAGTTGATGATGATGAAGATGTTGATGAGGAAGAGGGTGATGAAGAAGATGATGATGATGATGATGATGATGATGATGATGATGAAGATGATGATGATGATGATGATGGAGATTGTGATGATGATGATGATGTCTTATGACATGAGGAAGATGATGATGAAGAATGCGATGAGCTTTCCAAACCACCGACGACAAACGTCATGGTAGATAAGTGTTGAAAATTATTCCTAAATCTAAAAGGTTTAAAAAATTAATAATGTAGAAAATATTTTAATATTATACTCTATAGTAAAATTAATAACCAAAACAAACTCCCAATCTTTTTTATTAACTAACTCTAAATTATAAGTTAGTAACCCAATTAATTTATACTTAACACAAACTTCTAAAATTATTGATTCTTAATGACCCCACTCAATTTGATCTTTTATGGTAAACTTAAATTTAAATTTATATCAATGTAAATTCATTTATAGATTATATGAATTATAACTCTAAATCTTATTTTATGTAAATTTAAATTTAAATTTATATCAACGTAAAATTTTCTTATAAATTATATGAAGATTTTAAAATCTAAATAACCAACTCAATTTGTTTTTTAATGGTAAATTTTAATTTAGAGTAATGTAATTTTTTTAAATTATAAATTATTATATAATTTTAAAACTTTTAAATAATATATGTATCGTCAAAACATTTTTTTTACAATTATGTTATATAATTTGAAATTTTAATTTAAAAAATTACTTCAATTATAAGTTAGATATAATATAACTTGAAATTTTAATTAAAAATAATAATTCAATTATAAATTAAATTTTATATATTGTTAAAACAATTTTTTAATGATGACGACAATAATGGCGATGATGATGATGATGACGATGACGACGACGACGACGATGACGACGACGATGATGATGATGGTGATGACGATGATGATTATGATGATGATGAAGATGGTGATCATGATGTTAATGTCCTATAAAATGATGATGATGATGATGATGATGAAGACGACGACGATGATGATGATGATGATGATGATGATGACTATGATGATGTTAGTTATGTGGACGATATTGGAGATGATGATGATGATGATGATGTTTTAGTCTGGAAACTGTCCCACACCATTGATGCATGGGTCTAGTCTAACCATACCAAATTTCCTACCAAGCCGACACATATTTAAAAAATTTCAACACTGGCCCATGTAGCACATTAATTAATCTATAGGTATGGTTTTTGTTGCTCGAATTGTTAGTGTCACTCATGTTTGACGATGAAGATGGCGATTATGATGACGATATCGATGATGAGGATGATGACGATGATGTGATGATGATGATGTCGATGACGACGATGACGACGACGACGATGATGATGATGATGATGATTATGACAATGATGATGATGAAGATGATGATGATGAAGATTATGATGATGAAGATGAAGATGATGATGATGATGATGATGATGATGATAATGAATATGGTGATGATGAAGAAGTTTATGATGAAGAAGTTGATGATGATGAAGATGTCAAAACATTATATTACATAACATGAATTAGTGTAGAAAAAAAATATAAGTTCTATGATGAATTAACAAACACTAAGCACATGCAAAAAATCGCTAGTTACCTCATGTATTTCCCAAGGTTATATATAACTTGTTTGACATTGTTGTGCGAAATTTTGTTTTCGCATGACTTCGTTTACAACATTACTTTGTCACTTTGTTAACATCAATCGAAGTGATTTTATATTAATTTGTTCTTTGTTTCTATGAAATTGAATGGCGTATTTCATTGCATGATTTCCTTCTTGAATGTCTTTGCAAATTTTGACAATTTTTTCTTTGTCACTCCTTAGATCCAATATTCACCATAATGTTTCAGTCGCATTTTTTCTGATATGCATTGTATCAAACAAATGAGCAATTTGTAGGGGCTCATAGTAGGGCAGCCTACTGAATTGCTTAGGATAACTTTTCATTCCTCGTGGAATCCCATTAATTTTTTCATGATCACAACGGACATCATGAATTGTAGTTTATAAATAATTTACAGAAATAAATGTCAATTACAGTAAACACCACACAATAAAAAAAATTACATAACATTTCATATACAATGATTCATACGTACCAGCTTGATGATTTCTATTATATTGCAACTTCCATAGGTGAGGTGTCATTCTCTTGCTTCCCATTGAATAGATTTTTTTTGGTTGTTCGATACCTGTGATTCTTAGAGAGGAAGTGCCTATACTCGTCAAAAACCTTCTTTCTTAATCTTTTTGAGTGACAAGATTTGATCTTAGGACCACAAAATGGACATGCAAATTTTCCCTTTGTCGAGAGACATACATAAAGAGATGGAATATCTATGTCAATTATAATTATATATAAAATGAATGGAATATTTAAAAAAACATGCGTGCATAGTATTATATTAACTAGTTCATAAAATTAAATGCAATTAAAGTGGAACTTAAAAATACAAACCACAAAAATGGTTTAACTTTGGGGCATTGTGTATTGTCCATACAAGCATTGCATGGAATTGAAATTGCCTTTGTCGTGTTTGGTCTAGATATGTCATACATAGTGATTTCATTCCATAACTTTAGTAGCTCGTCTATAAGAGGTTTGATATATACATTCATATCTTTCACTTGGTACTTACCTGATTGATTTGAAAATATAAAATATATAATTATGAATACCATTTAGATATATAAACCATGCACAAGAGGAAAATAATATATATGTGTGCGCGCGCGCGCGCGCGTGTGTGTGTATGTGTGTGTGTGTGTATATAAATATATGTGTATATATATATATATATGACATTAGGAAACAAAATATGACAAATGAGATGCCACAACGACATTAAAAATAAGACAGTTATAGACACAATATACTTGGAATAATCCTCAACAATAATATGTGCTCCCTCTTTATTGACAACCATGGAGGAATGTTATTGTTGATAACAAAAATAGGCCACACCATGTAAGCGGATCTCATGTCTGCAAATGAATTGACACTATCTGATGCCAAAGAAATCCTAAGCTTATGAGATTCTTCTTTAAAGTGAGGCCATTTTTCCTCCATATCTCTAAACGCAAAACCATCTACAGGAATTCGAATAACGTCATCTTGACTTATGTTCCTTGCATGGTAATCCATAAATTGCGCTATGTTTTTGCACCTGAACAGCCGTTGCAAATGTGGAATAATAGGAATATAATGAAGAACCTTGCAAGGAATCCTTTTTGTTACTTGATATGTTCGATATCTACTGATATGACATTCCAGACATTCTGTTGCAAATTCATGCTGATTATAATATGTAACATGGTCATAGGGGCATGCATGAATTTCTTCATAATGCATTCCAATTTATTTCATGATGGAAGATAAATATCGATTTGTGCGAGGTAAAATATTTGATAGTGGTAACAAAAATTTAGCTATCAAGCTACAACAAATTAAAATAAAAATCTAGTTAATATAATATATAAATAATATTAATGAAACACATTTTATCCGTATTAATTTGAATTATGAAATAACAATACAATTATTAAAGGAACAAAGATAACCTTTATCATGATCATATATATGTGATGGATTATTTTACATACCTTAAAATCCATGTCACTGATATGTTTGAAAGACCATTCATAACCTTCAAGTTCATTATCAACAATATAGTAGAGAGAAGATTTGTGTTGGAGCCTTCATAAAGGGGTCCGTATGCCTTCTCAAGAAGAGGTAAATCGTGAGCATCATCAAAGTCATCAATATTTTCATAATCATCGTCATCATCATAATCTATTCTAACATTAAATGAATCATGGATCAATGTATTTGTACCATCATCTTCAACTACGCTATTAGTATGATCATCTTCTTCAATAAGATCATTAACTTGCTCTCCATTAATCATAGCTCCATGTTCCTTCGGTACTTCTTCTGAAAGAACTTCCACTGGAAAATATGTCGTAGGATGTCTTTCCTTTATAATTTCATGAATACATAAATAGATATAAGTTAATATAATAAATATTAAAATAATGCATACATTTACCGAAGAAAAAAATATAAAAAAAATTATAATGCAAAACCTACAAATGGACGATATTCATTCCCCCCCTTAGCGTGTCCATGTTCCCTACAATGTTTTCAGTTGTTGTGATCAATATTATTCTCCTCTTAAATCCTCTGCATTGACTAAATGTACAATACCATTTCCTATCACCTCTTCCTTTCACTCCATCCCATAGTCTAGCAAGCAATTGTCAATTTTGTTCGTTTGGATCATGAATATTGCTATTTGACATTTTGTCACAAAAAGCTTGAATGAAGAGTATCGACGATCTTAAAAAATCAAGCTCTACACATCACTATTTCCGCAAACTATTTTCAAAGAATAAAATAATTTCTATAAACCGTCTGTCAAAGAATGAAATGATATTTTCAAACCATCCGTCGAAGAATAAAATAATTCCGCAAACTGCCCGTCGAGGAATAAAATAATTTCCGCAAACCATCTCTTATGTAGAAAACATGTTGGAATGTTTTTATAATTTCTATATTTTAAAATTGAATAATCATTGTATATCCGATGAAATGGAGCCTAGTTATTGTTGCAAAAATATGCCAAATACATAAAAAATATGACAAAGTCTCGTCAAAAATTCGACAAAGTATCATCGAAATATCAATGAAGTCTCGTCAAAAATCTGACAATAGAAACATCAAATATTTACATTGGAAATTCAACATATAATCTATCAATTTAAAAAAAATTAATCAAATTTCATAATTTGAAAGTGAAATCCAACAAAACAGTACTTTTCATCAGATGTCATTGAATTATGGGTACAAATCTTATTGTGACTCTATCTTATCCCAGAACTGATCTTTGGAATGGTATGGCCCATAGATGTTCAAAAGATTTATTTCTTCATTGAAATCCATATGAAAAACAATTAACAGTATACCTGCAGTGACAAAGAAGGATTTTAGTTTGGCCCCGCGGAGATCCCAAGCTACAAGTAGACTTTTTGAAAAACGTACAACATCCACAGAGACTACCTCCCAATATTTCAAAATTATTAAAAATAACCTAGTCTCTTTCACCCCAGAGACCATAGTTTCTTGTAGGAAGACAACATCAGCTTTTATATGTTCCATGAATCGTTGGAGGGCCAATTTTATATGCAGTCCCCCAACATCCTGAATGTTGATAGAAGAGCATATCATAACTTAACCCTAAGAAGGGATTTAATGCATCTAAGCACCTGAGTATCTGATGAATCTAGGTTAGTAGCAGTAGGAACAATAGGAGTTGTAACAAACCGAAAGCTAAAAAATAAATATTTACTATTTATTTTAGAAAAAACATTATGTTAATTTTTATTGTAAAGTTTATGACCAATTGGGTCAAGGATGATTGTAATTGAAGAATTGTTTATTTTAATAATTAATAAAAAGAGACACCTATTTAGGGGAGACTATTAAATGAGTGTTCACTTCCCACTAGGAAGAAGGAGTAGTTGTAGAAGGTTGGTTGACAAGCAGCAGCACTAGCATTCACTTTCTAGTTATTGCAGTAGCATAATCCCTAAAAAAGTGGTCATGTTCCCTGAGAGGGGGAACTAAGCTGGGTGGCTCATTAAATTCCAAAACTGACCCAAAGACCTAGGAAATCTTAATAAACAATCAAATTGAGCAGGAGAGCTCACTACTCATTCTTTTTTCTAAGAGAATGAACTTTGTGATTGTTGCAAACTAAAAATTTGGGAACAACAAAGAATTTGATGAGGGGATAGCTAAAGTGATTTGGTGAGTTAAGTCAGCTCCTAAGTGCTAAGTTGAAGAATTCTAATGTGTAGTATAGATATCCATCCTAGTGGTGCAGTGAGCAAGCTCGGGGGTCCTAAGCAAATTATTTGGTTGCTTCAGGAAAATTTGGGTGGAACAGTCTCCCTTGGGTGTTAGTTCCTTTTCTGCAACATATTCAGGTTCCAACTCTACAATTGTAATCTATTATTTATTTTTGTTTAAGTAAGCTGAAATAATTTTCAATATGGTTATAGTTAAATGATAATTTTCCAATGATTAGTTGATTAATTATTTGCATAGAAACTGATTGAAAAAGAAATGATTTTAAAATATCTCATGTATTTTTCCTTTCACTGAAGTGACGTACTCTAGTACAGGAAGATATGAAATTATGTTGAATCATAGTATCACAATGAATGAATAAATGTGTAGTTTCGTTAATATAGAGCATAGAAATGATATATATTTATATTATGTATACAATCTACTGCTAGTTAGAGGACCTAGTAATTATTCAAATACAACCTACAACTCTTAACTCAAGGGTTAAAATTTTAGTGAAATCGAGCTTTCATTACAGTACAAGTATAGGAAAGGAAAGTAAGTAGAGAGTCCTCTTCTTATTTGTGCGTATTAAATTAACCTTTATTTCTCAAACAAATTAAATTCTAACTATATAAGAACATAAATTTACACTTCAAAACTTATTATTATTACTCTATATAATAATCTCTATATGACCGAACTGTATTTCCTTAATCAAACTCTAATATTATCTTAGAATAATCATATTTAATAATGAATCATGTTAAAACTAAACTAGAATTCTTAAGGGTA
Source organism: Pseudotsuga menziesii (assembly GCA_001517045.1). NCBI lineage: Eukaryota > Viridiplantae > Streptophyta > Pinopsida > Pinales > Pinaceae > Pseudotsuga > Pseudotsuga menziesii. The sequence goes on along the minus strand of LPNX010997648.1, from coordinate 14,660 downwards.
TCTTAACCTAGTTTCTTAGCAGCTAAACTATTAATTTAAACACCAAGTTGCGATTATCAACAAATTTTAGCATTGGTTACAGGATTCTGATTTAAATTGGTGTTGTTCATGTAGTGTTTCTTCTTTAGAACAAAAGTTGCAAGAGGCCTTAGGAATTAACCCTTTAAATGTTCAAACGATATGATTCATATTGACAAGATTTACTTACAGTCTCAGAGCCATAAAAAATAAATAAACAAATCTATTTACTCAAAACTTTACAACTTTAAATGAATTAATAAAACCCTAGTTCTATTATAACTAAACTCTTTGTTAACTACACAGTCATATTAATAATTGTCAATATAATAAAAAACTGTGTAATCCATCTTAAAATTAATAAAATCTTACTTATAGATTTATCTAAAGTTTCCTGTAATGTTTAGTTAAACAGTTGAATTCCATTATAAAGAGGCCTGAATAATGGTAGAGATTCGACAACCAAAAACCTTTCAGTAAATAGGTTCACAATAAAGAAACACATTTTTTAAATAGTAATTCTTTATTTAAACACATTGACAACATCGTCAGAAGAGTATTGTAACTTATAACCAACTCTAAAGAACAAAGCTTAGTATCTTTTAACAAACAACAAGTTTTGGATCGTAGAGAAAAAACTCATGGGCTTGTCCCATATCATATATTTCATTAAATCAAATCAATAATGAGGTTACGACAATATAACAACAACATTTCTATTAAATTCATGTTAAAAGAGTCACTTAATAACACAGATTGAAAACTGAGAATAGATCTAGGAAAATCCCTCACGGGTCAATAAGAAACTAAAAGACACTTTTAGATACAACTAACAGTTAGAAGATTTTTGTTAATGGCATTTTCATCCCAACTTTTCAGTAAGATCCTCACGACATCAATAATTTACGGTTAGTCTCTTAACTGATAAACATGGTCCATTGTCTTTTAGATTCATCCTTCAGCAAAAATGAAGTTGTAATAATGGCCTTTTAATTCACACACAGCAAATCAAATGTGTAGAGGTTCACGGCCTTAGTGAACTGTAAATAAAAATCCCTCATTGGGTCAAAACCTTTTTGGGATCAGTACAAGTTTTTAAAGAAGTGAATGACAGATTCAAATAAAAGAAGTTGTAACAACATATCTCAAAGAGAGTGGCATCGTCGTAATACTCCACAATTATTCAGTGGAATCCTCGTAATACTCCACAATTATTCATTCATTTCACATTCTGGAATTTACACGGTTACCTTAACCCTAACAGAGTTACAGTATCAAAATCTCATGATATTCACTGAAGCAAATAAAGAAAATCATTATATTATCAAGGTGTATGCTAAAGAAATTATATCACATATCCTAATCACAACTTCTTATAGCTCTGGAGTTTACACATAAATTTTTTAAAAGTGAAATGAATAGAAATACAAAACCCTCAGTGGTATTTATAATATTACAAGTTTTCAAAACTAGCAAAAGTGCAGATTGGTATAGTTACCTATAAGTGACGAAACACCTTCACCTTTTCAAATGTTTAATACCAAATCCAACATGGAGTAGGAAGAAAACCAAATACCATAAATTATACTCCAATGGTCTCTTTAAGATCCACTCAATTCATTTCATAGGTATTACCAGTTAAAGAGGGTTTCACAGGTTTTAATCCATCCACACTTGTAGCGACTTTCATCCTCCACAAAAAGAGTACCGTAGTTTAAACCTTAAACACCTTAAAATTTGGTAAGGGAAGTAGAAATAAAAAAGATTACGGTATACCTGCTCAGCCTTCAAAGACATTCAGGCGTCACTAAAACAAGGATTTCGGGTTCCTCTAGAAATCGAAATGGGCTCAAACATATTTGAAGCACTTCGAGGTTCAATGTAATAACTACTTAATCTAGTCTCACAACCATGGAAAGGGTAAGTCGAAGAAACCGAGATTCAAATGCAGTTGTAGAGCAACCTCCACCTTCACACAATTTTCCATCGAAACAATAGATCTTCACACCAGAGCGTGTTAAACTTTAAGGGTTTTTCTTAGCAATAAGTGACATCCAGTTGGATTTCACATAGCCATCACATGGTCGGTGGGTAGGCATATTAATAACCTCTCCTTGATATTTCTCATTCATATTAATGTTTCCTAGGTCATCCATCTTTTCAATCCTTTAAGGTTAAGCATGTGGCTTGAGTAAATCCCAAGTTTCTACAACACATACCTCGTTGTAAGGTTTAAAATTAATTTCTCCATTTAAAAATTTGTATTAACAATGCTTCATTTACAACCTGCATCAATGAAGTTGGTATTCAATAAATATTGAATATGGAATCAATTGTAATGTCTTAGTTACGGTTAAAATGAATTTGAACTATGAGAAGTAATTTAGGAACAGGTTCTTTGCCAAACCTTAGTTTTCTCCTTGGCGTTTCTCCTTTCGTGTCTTGTTTAGAGTTTGTCCTTTAACTATTTTTTTCTAGATGCTTCAGAGCCTGTAAAAAGTAAATTGAAGGACTCATGCATTAGTCCTGATGACTAAGTAAGCCCATGATCCATCTCTTGTGCAGCTCGGGTTTAGGATTCGAACAAAAAATGACAACGAAAAATTTCCTTGCAACAACAAATTACATTGTGGATAGTTTTCTTAAAAAGTAAGGTCATGTCGATGGATCACAAAATAAGTAAGAAAGTGATAACTTAAATACATGATGACAGTAATGCTTGATGAAAGAATTATAAGTAACACCGTCACTCTATTTTATTGTCTAGTAAATTGCAATAGTACATGCAGTAAATAATAAATAAATAAATAAATTTATTTTACAAAAATTAGGGATGTTACATGTGGTATCAGAGCGAGATTCCAACACTAGGCCTGACTGGATCACTCACTTATAAAGAAAAGCAGTGTACTAATTTTATTTTTGTATTTATTTCTATCTAGAAATATAAAATCTATTTTGTAGGAAATGGGGAATGTCAAAGCCTCTGCTAAAAATGATTCTCAGCATAATAACCTTGACAACTTTTATGTAGTATTGAATAATCCATAATTACTACAACCAGTAAGAGAGATGAAGGATGAACTTCAAACTGTGAAACAAGATAATAATAAAAAAATTAGAGTTGAATGAATATCGACAGGATGAAATACATAACCAGGGAAAAGATAAAAGAAATTATATTGAAACTAATTCTGAAATAGCGTCCTATAAACATAAAGGAAAGAAAGCAAAATCTACTGATAGTGAATCTTCCTCAGAGGTTAAGACAAGGTCATGTAGGGAAATGCGTAGATATACAAGTGACAGTAGTGAAAGTGACCAAAAACTTAGGAAAAAGAATTATAAACCCTACGAAGAGATTTATAGAGACCTCAAGAAAATAAAGACTCCCATGTTCAATGGGGAAGCAAAGAATGGAGAGGAAGCAGAAGCTTGGTTGTCACGAATGAAAAATACTTCTAGATCTACAACTATTTTGACTGAATTAAAGGCTAGAATGGCTATTTACAATTTGACCAGAAAAGCCGACATATGGTGGGTCAAATATATGAAAGAGAAGTACTTAACCTGTAGATTTTTTAAGAAGTACTTCAAGAGAAAGTTTATATCTAAAAAATATTACGAGGAAAAGAGATAAGGAGTTCTATGATTTAAAACTAGGTTCCATGTCCATGAAAGAATTAAGCAGCAAGTTCTCAATTCTGCTATGATACGTACCTTACATAATAGATTAAAAGCCAAAAACCAATGGTTTTGAAGTTGTTTACCTTCTAGCTTCAAAGATAGGATTGAGATAGACAATCTAAAAACCTTGGAAGAAGATATGAGAAAGGCTGAATTCTGTTTGAATAGAGTAAGAAAAGAGAAAGTCTACCCAATTGGAAGACTAAAAAAACATGTCATTTTGATCAAAAGAGAAGAGGATTCAAGTCAAACAAGAGTTTTGGGAGTAAGTCTCAGAACTTCTCCAAGAATAACTACCAGAAAACTAATTTTAAGAATAGAGTACCCCATAATAGTGTAGCATCAAAGGGCAGGGATATATCTAACAATTTTTTTAGCAATAATAAACAAAGAGAACCTATCAAATACTGAGAATTCCAAGTACCATAGTACTCCAAATACTATCCAAACTGGAAAGGGAACATCAACAACATACACACTACCCAGGAAAAAAAAACAATTCGATATGTGGCCAACAAGATGCACAGGATAAATGCAGCTCTGGAGAACTGATAGGCAGATCACCATACTTCCATGGTGGAAATGCAAGGTATGATACAAAATTTCTCTGTTTCCATCTTAATTGATCCAAGAGCTAGTTTAAGTTATATATCTCCTCGCATAGTGGAAAAGTATAAATTGTCCTTACAAAAGTTTGAAAATTCCTGGCTGGTCCAGCTAGCCACGGGAACTAAAAGAAAGGTAGTAAACTATGTCACAAAGTTGTAATTTGATGATGAATTAGTTTGAAACTAGGATCTTATGATATATTAATAGGAATGGATTGGCTTGAAAAACACCAAGTGATTTTAAGCTATTTTCAAAAAAAAAAATTCTTGTTTGAATAATGAAGGAGAAAAAATTACTATCACGGGAATTGCTAGGAAGATATATGTTATACAAATTATAGCTTTATAGATGAAAAAGGTTGTAAGGAAGGGTTGTAAAGAATTTGTTGTACACATTATAAATAATGAACAAATTAATAAAGAAGATAAACTAGGATTTGAGGATATTCTGATCCTGCAAGATTTCATGGATGTATTCTCGAAAGAAATTTAAGGATTGCCTCCCAAACGAGATTTGGACTTTATAATTGAATTAGTACCTGAAGCGGTACCTAATTAGAAATATCCCTATTGAATGAACATCTTGGAGCTAAATGAATTAAAATTACAAATACAATAATTAATAGAAAAACATTATGTACGACCAAGTGTATCCCCTTGCTGAGCACCGGTTCATTTTGTTAAAAATAAAGACGGTACTCTGTGTCTATACATAGACTACCGTCAACTTAATAAAATGACAATTAAGAATAGATATCCATTGCCCTGCATTGACAATTCATTCAATCAGATATCCAGAGCGATGATGTTCTCAAAGACCGACTTAAGGTATGGGTATCACCAAGTTAGAATTAAAGATTAAGACATCTTTAAAACTGCTTTTCGGACAAGATACAGACACTATGAATTTGTGGTTATGCCCTTCGGGCTAACAAATGCACCAGCAACCTTCACATGCTTAATGAACAATATCCTAAGTAAGTACTTAGACAAATTTGTAGTTGTCTTTATAGACGAAATATTAGTTTATTCTAAGACAGAAGAAGAACGTGATGAACACCTAAAGATAATATTACAAATGTTAAGAGAACATCAGCTATATGCTAATTTCAGTAAATGTGATTTTTATAAAGATAAAATACAATATTTAGGCCACGTAATATCCAAAGAAGGGATATCGATGGACCTGGATAAAATAGAAGCTATAATTGATTGACCTGCCCCTACAGATGTAATTGATGTACGATCCTTTATGGGGATAACAGGTTATTACAGAAAATTTATTGAAGGATTTTCAAGGATTGCAAACCCTATAACTTCATTACAGAGAAAGGGAAAGAAATTTGTTTGGGATCAGAAATGTGAAGATAGTTTCAATAAACTAAAATAATTATTAACTATTTCACCCATCCTAATAATAAGAAACCCAAACAAATACTTCGTCGTATGCATTGATGCATGCAACGAAGGCTTGGGTAGGGTACTGACATGGGAAGTTCATGCAATTGCATATGAATCAAGAAAATTAAAGACTCATGAAAAGAATTATGTAACTTATGATTTAGAATTGGCTACAATAATCCACGCTTTGAAAATGTGGAGTCATTACTTATAGGTAAAATATTTCTACTAATGTCTTATAAGATAAGCCTAAATTATATGTTTAATAAGAAAAATCTAAATGCAAGGCAACCTAGCTCACTAGATTTTCTTAGCGAATATGATATCGAAATAAATCATATTAAAGGAAAAGAAAATAAAGTAGTTGATACCTTGAGCAGGAATGATGTAACAAGTTTTGTAGCTGCCATTAGAAGTTATAAAGCTGATTTGGAAGATAAATTGGAAGAAGGTATAAAGCGAGATCCAGAATACCAAAATTTAAAAGAAAAGATAACTCAGAATACATATGAAAATATAATTACAAATTACAGTTTTAATGGAAAAGGTCTAATATTGTTTAAAAACACACTTTATGCACTGGAAGTTAAATTGTTGATTTTGAATGAATTACACAAAAGTTATTATTCAGGACATCCGGGGTATTAGAAAATGATAACTATGTTAAGAAAAGAGTACATTTTTCCTAACATGAAGAATGAGGTTGCTGAATTTTTAGCTAGATGTATTGAATGTCAGCAAGTTAAGGTTCAACATCAACACCTAGTAGGCCTTTTACAGCTATTACCAATTCCAAATTGGAAATGCAAAGTCATCAGTATTAACTTTGTAACTAGTTTACCTAAAAAATAGAAACACATTGATTCCATAATGGTGGTTGTGGATAAATTAAGTAAAGAAACACACTTTATTCATGTTAAAACAACTCATACAGCTGCTAACATTGTAGAGATATTCATGAAAGAAATATTTAGTTTGCTTGGAATACCAAAGGTAATTATTTCTGACCAAGATCCTAAATTTACTAGTAATTTTTGGAAAACTTTATTCAAAGGATTAGACACTAAATTAAATTTCAGTATTGCTTATCATCCGCAAAAGGATGGACAAACATAAAGAGTTAATAAGGTACTAAAAGATATGTTGTGAATGTATGTTAGTGATTATCCCAAAAAGTGGAAACTTATTTGCACATAGTTGAATTTGCTTACAATAACCATTATCAGGCCTCATAAAGCTTACTCCTTTCAAAATATTATATGGTAGAAAGTGTAACACTCCTATTACATGGAATAATCTAGTATACCGATTGATGTTAGGACCTGACATGTTAAAAGTGTTGTAACTAACAGTGAAACAAGTATAAGGCAATTTGAAAACTGCTCAAGACAAGCAAAAGAGTCATGCTAACCTTAAAAGAACTCCAAAGGAATTCCAAGTAGGTGAGCATTTGTTTGTTAAGGTGAAACCAAGAAAGAGATCCTTTAAACTTGGGATTTGTGCTAAATTAGCACCCAAGTATTGTGGACCCTTCGAAATATTGGCAAGAGTGGGTCCAGTGGCTTATCAACTGGCTTTGCCACCTAATCTTAAGATACACAATGTTTTTCACATTTTTATTTTGAAAACGTATATACATTATGCTACTCATGTAATTGACTGGAATGTGATTCAGGTAGAACCAGAAGGATATTTCCGGGTGGAATTGGATTGTATTCTTAACAAGAGGGAAATTTCTCTCCAGAATCACACCCTTGGAAAAGTAAAGGTGCAGTGGAAAAACCTCAGTCCAGATGAAGCAACATGGGAACTGGAGAGCAATATGCAGGTGGCATATCCAACTCTGTTTCAAAAAGACTTATAATAACTTAAGAAAAATCAAGGATGATGTTGAGCTTAAAGGGGGGTGTTTGTAACATATCCAAAACTGAAAAATAAATATTTATTATTTATTTCAGCAAAAACATTATGTTAATTTTTATTGTAAAGTTTATGACCAAGTGGGTCAAGGATGACTGTAATTGAAGAATTATTTATTTTAATAATTAATAAAAGAAGACACCTATTCAGGGGAGAGTGTTAAATGAGTGTTCACTGCCTAATAGGAGGAAGGAGCAGTTGTAGAAGGCTGGTTGACAAGTGGCAGCACTAGCATTCACTTTCTAGCTATTGCGAGAGCATAATCCCTAAAAAAGTGGCCACGTTCCCTCAGAGGGGGAACTGAGCTGGGTGGCTCATTAAATTCCAAAACTGACCCAAATACCTAGGCAATATTATATAAACCATCAAATTGAGTAGGAGGTCTCACTACTCATTTTGTTTTCTGAGATAATGAACTTTGTGATTACTGCAAACTGAAAAGTCAGGCACACAAAGTATTTAATGAGGGGATAGCTAAAGTGATTTGCTGAGTTAAGTCAATTGCTGAGTGCTAAGTTGTAGAAGTCTACTGTGTAGTAGAGATATTTTTCATAGTGGTGCAGTGATCAAGCTCGAGGTAAGCAAGTGATTTGGATGCTTCAGGAAAAGGTTAGGTGAAACAGTCTCCCTTGGGTGTTAGTTCCTTTTCTACAACATATCTAGGTTCCAACTCTACATTTGTAATATGTTATTTATTTTTGTTTAAGTAAGCTGAAATAATTTTCAATATGGTTATAGTTAAATGATATTTATTCAATGAGTAGTTGATTAAGTATTTTCATAGAAACCGATTGAAAAAGAAATGATTTTAAAATTATCTCCTGTATTTTTCCTCTCACTGAAGTGACGTACTCTAGTACAGGAAGATATGAAATTATGTTGAATAATAGTATCAAAATGAATGAATGAATAAATCTGTAGTTTTGTTAATATATAGAGCATATAAATGATATATATTTATATTTTGTATACAATCCACTCCTAGTTAGAAGACCAGGTAATTATTTAAATACAAGCTACAACTCTTTATTCAAGGGTTAAACTTTTAATGAAATTAAGCTTTCATTACAGTACAAGTATAGGAACTGAAAGTAAGTACAAAGTCCTCTTCTTCTATGTGCATATTAAAGTAACCTTTATTTCTCAAACACATTAGCTTCTAACAATATAAGAACATAAATGTACAAATACAAACTTATTATTATTACTCTATTATAATAATCTCTTTAGGATACTGTATTTCCTTAATCAAACTCTAATATTATTTTAGAATAATCAGATTTAATAATGAATCATGTTAAAACTAAACTAGAATTCTTAAGGGTATCTTAACCTAGTTTCTTAGCAGCTAAACTATTAATGTAAACACCAAGTTGAAATTATTGACAAATCTTAGCACTGGTTACAGGCTTCCGATTTAAATTAGTGTTGTTCCTGTAGTGTTTCTTCTTCATAACAAAAGCTGCAAACAGCCATACGGATTAACACTTTAAATGTTCAAACAATATGATTCATATTGATGAGAGTTACTTACAGTCTCAAAGCCATAAAAAATAAATAAACAAATCTATTTACTCAAAATTTTATAGCTTTAAACAAATTAATAAAACCCTATTTCTAATATAACACTAATACAAGTGATCAATTTTGCCACGGAAAAACGTGGCAATATCCACGGAAAAGCGTGGATATTGCCACGTTTAAGTGTTTTTTGTTCCGTGGAAACTATTTCATCGCAATAGCGACGACCCCTAATTTGCGTCGCAAGAGTGACGACCCTTTCCGTCGCTATAGCCACGCTCTCTACAAAGGTTTTTAAAAATGGAGATCCACTTCCGTCGCTATAGCCACACCTCTTCCGTCGCTATAGCAACACCTTTCCGTCGCTATATCCACGGTGGGTAAAATTTTGCCACGGAAAAATGGTTGCAGCTGTCGCTATAGCAACGCCTCGTCCGTCGCTATAGCAACGCCTTTCCGTCGCTATATCGACGGTGGGTAAAATTTAAAAAAAAAATAGTTGAAGCCGTCGCTATGCTCAATTACCGGGCAGCTACCATGCAGACTGGTTTGATCAGTTGTAGCATCTGGACGAAGACTGAAGAAAAGTAGGGTAACCAGATGACATTTCAACTGGAAGACTGGTGGTTCTCAATCCAACAGTCTTTGAAGCGGCCTCCTCAGCTGCAAGGGATGATAGAACTGATGTAAACATTTGGGCTGACGAGGTTGAAGCAGCAAGCTTAGCAGCAACTTCAGCTGCAACAGATGCTGCAGTCATTTTACGCTTATCATCCACATTTCCAGCAGCCTCCACAAAAGATGTTACTGGTGGCATTGGCACAACCAAAACTGAACGGTCTTTATCTGCCACGGACTGATTTTCTCGATGAAGAGTGGGAATTGTATCAGAAAACATATTTGCATCTGTCGCACTCTGCTGTCTTGACTGACTTTTCCCACTGTTGGTAATGTTACTTAAGCGCTCATCCATACTTTCTGCTTGCTCTAGCTGACCCTGAGCAACCTGAAATGAAAAAGAAATGGTCATATGCAAATATCTCACCAAGAAAAAATATAGGATTTAAATAGCACCAAAAAATATTCTACCCAATAACAAAATGGTTTATTCAAAAGGTCAAGACATCATTTTATTCTCCAAAATTGAACAGATCAACTGTAAAATTGGCACATATCAGAGATATACATATCCTACATAAACAATCTTGACAAAAGATTTAATGACTTACCTCAATGAGATACAAAGTGATCCCGGAGATACAGGGATTTGACTTGGTCCAAATAATTCAAACATAAAGTGCTTCACAAAGTGAAACTGTGGCATGCCACAAATTTCCATGTAATAGCAGTGTGCTGCAGTTCAACACCACAGATGGTGCAAAAGGTAAATTACTAAATTGAGACAGTAGCAGAACCGTGGAATTTGCTGATGGCACAGCAGATCATCTTCTACGACTCTTCCTTTCTCCCTTACCCAATGTACATGAACAATTGTAACATTAATATTGTAATCTGGAAGTTGGAAAGACAAGAACCTGAACTGATTTGCTTTCCCATAGAAATACCATTTTATCTGACACCTCCATTGTAAAGGGATTGCAAATGACAAGTTTACTGTGCTTTTACATTGTAGTCCATTATTGAAATATTTGGTTTTATGGCTGCCAGTGTTTCTGTGTGAATGTGTGATTGTCTTATCAATTTGAGTTCTATCATCTACTCTTGCTGGGTGCAATTCTGCTACACAGCCCTTCTAAATCCTGGTCGCATAGCGTGATGGCAGACAAAAAGCCCAGCAGAATTGAGCTACTGAGAGAGGGAATCGCAATCTTGATAGGCAAATGACAAATATGGATCCCAGATGAGCCATATTACACAGCTGTTGCAGACTTTGACTACTACTGTCACAGGATTGTAAGAGAGCATGAATCAGAGCCTTTCAATTAACACCACAATCCAAAACTCTCCTTCCTCTTCAAATAATCCATCACTGCTCAACTTGGACTCTTGACTAAAGGTCAAGTCAAAGGTTGAGATCTCGTCTTATGATGGCCTCAAGTTGGACAATTAGATAAGGTAGCTAGAGAAGTACTACAGATAGAGCAATACTGGGATGAGCAAAAGGTTGCTTTTGCAATGGTCCAAATGAAAGGAGGCTTTGCTCTGATAAGATGACCTCTGTGGGTGTACACAGAACCTCAGAGCCACCAAGAATGTTCCGGAGGATGAAAACTGTTGTCAAAGGATTTCAACTACATGAAGAGCAAGGGATGCATTGGCAGTGCTTGCAAAAGAAGTCAATAGATACCTATATCTAGTAGTTCAGACAATTCAACATTTAGCACAGAGCAATGCATTGCAAACTCAATTTGGTGATAGTTCATTGGCAGTCTGATCACTGCAATTCAAAAAGAACTCAAAATGTTAAGACATAACAACTCTGGAAGATACCTTCCCAAAACCAAGTTGGCTGAAGCTAAAAGCAACCAAAGAAAGCTGCAGAATCTTGGCATGAATTCCAAGCCAATGACCACAAAGGCCACTTCAAAAGATACATGAAGTTCTACAAAGGTACAGAGCAGCAAAAGGCTGACCCCAAGACAGCATGTCACAAAACACAAGAAGTTCCATTTTGTAACTGCTACAAGTGCAAAGGACATACTAAAAAGGAGTATTGAAGGTTGCACCCAGAAAAGCAACTGAAGTCTGTGCAGCCTATGCAGGGCAAGAAAGAAATTGTTGTACTTTACTCCACTATTGAAGTCATTTCCTTAATGTCTGCAGTTCATCCCAATCACTCAGAGCAACAGAGATTGTTCTCCATCGAAATCAAGATTGAAGAAGAATTCATCACCCCATCTTTTGACAGACAAAGATATTTGATCTCCAAAGCAGGATGCACAATTTGATTATGATGATCCTGAACCTAGCTCATTGGATTGGCTTAGCAAGAAAATTTGTAAGTAGCTTCAGAAAATGCAAATTGTAGATCAAAGATGTTCACAGTCCATCAATGAAACATCACAAATGACTACGTCATGCATATTATTGCAATTGACATTAGCACATGTCATGCAACAGTCGACTATCATTCATCCACTCTAGGTCGTAGGGTTGTTAATGTCACATAGTAGGCAATCAAAGTTGTTTGACAACTACGACAAAAACTAAGCTCTTTTGACTACCATTATCGATGAGTATATGGAGAGGAGAGGCTGCCCTTTGCCCCATAACGGCTGTCATTGCCCTATACTTGTGAGCCAAAAAGTCTCTCCTCGACATTTTGTTCTATTGCAAATGAGTCTGCAAGCTACATAGCAGAGATAAGTGTGACTAGAATGTTTGGATTCCAATATATTTCATTCATACCATCTCCAATTGTTTGGCTTCTCATCTAGGTTGGACTTATTTGCTTGTGCACTCTTCTTCCCAAGTTTTTTTTGGTTAGCACACAACTTTTTGATGACTTGGATTTTCATTTTCCTACTACACAAGCCCCATCTTTCTTGTGCTGTAACGTTTCTTCAAACTTCAACGCAAAGTGATGCTTTTGCTAGTGCTTAGTCAAAGAACTCCATCACTTGGTTGAGATGGGGATTAAGACCACCAACATACTTCAATACCTTTTGCTTCTCTAAATCTGCAATGCATAGCTTTTCCATGAGTTATAGATTTATGTCAATATAGCTTTGGGTAGTCTAGTCTCTACATTGGCATAATTGCTTCCGTTGTTTATATAACTACTCCTCTTGTTTGAGAGGATAGAACTCAGTTATTTATTATCCTTTGGATCCTACTTGCAATGCCCAAAGCACGCACAGAATGTAAACTCTCTTCGTTTTGAGTAGAATTACAACTTTTTTTCTGGGAAAAAATTACACGACTGTCATATCAAAGATAATCCGGCAACAAGAGTCTTTTGGCAATCTAATGAATAAAATGTAATGCACTGCTTTTGAATTACCTTCATGGTCATAATTACTCAGATCCTCATGAACAACTCTGCTGAATTCGAAGACTTGTAGCCAAGTATCCCCAGAAATATTATACCGTTGATGTTTCTGTGCAAAAGAACATCAAAAATCAGATCCCATACTAAGACCGGGACTATTACAAAATGAACAGATCCAAGGTTACATTAAAGAAATAAAGTGTCAGTGAAGCAGATAAGGAGGCATATCTAATTTTCTAAATGGAAGTGGATAAGCAAATATGCCCATCAAAATAAACAAAAAAGACTAGATGCCCCAAATTCCAGGGGAACTATGGAAAGATATAAACAGACCTGTAGAAATATTAACAAAATATTCTTCAAAACAAATATAAATAATTTGCTCAAAATTTGCAATAGTACCTCCACAAACTCACACCACTGGTCAAGCAGCCTGAATCGTCCTACCAATACCAGCCTCCAAGCCTCTACAGCTGTCCTGACAACTGGACAAGAGGCAAACAAGTGAAAATAATGGGTGAGCATATCATTATATGCACATCTAAATTAATTATGAGAAAAAGGGTTGAATACAGGTGTTGTAATGTCCAGCATACATACATCAGAACTACTTTTTTACAATAAAACTATAAATAATGGTAGATTGAATGTCCTAAGTAATCGGTCAAGACCTCAAATTATTAGTGGACAGTTCAATTTAACTTGACATAATGATTCTTTCTACTAAAAAAGTCCACAAAGGTTCTTTATCAATGCAAAATAGAACATGCTTGGAAATCAATTTAACCACTTACCGATGTTCTTTTGTCCTCTTTCGCGGCAAATGAAGTAGACAAATCTATAGAACATTGCAAATCCTTGGGCATCTAACAACTATAAAAGGAACAACTGTAAGATGATTGCAAAAAATGTTTTGTGAACATAAATAACTTGATAAGAGACTAAATGAAACTCTGAAAAAAATAGGTAGGTGGGAATGTTGTTCAAAGGAACAAAACAGAGTTGGAAAATAATAATTTTCCTAGTTCCTATTTGAAGAAACATGTTTCATGAGGTGGAAAAATACAAACATTTAATTCATAATGACCTCAAAGAGGGACTAACAAAATATTCCATAGCATTTAAATAATAATAAAATCTCACATCTGAATCAAGCTCGGACTTTAGCTCCCTGAGGCCATCAATTGCTGCATGCCTGCAAATGGAAAACAAAAGATATAAGAAAAGAAATAGACAAGATAGGAAAAAGAAACAATCTAAGATTACAAACTAATATAATCAAATTTCCATTTCAATCTTGTAACAAGGATCAAACCCCTCACTGTAAAATGAATTACGATTATGCAGTTATCAACTCAGGCATATCTAGATGCCACACCACTACACAGTTGAATCAGTTGCTTAAGAGAAGGTTTGGGATAAAAAAAACAATTATATTAGACTTACCTACTGTATCTTCCAAAAGAGTATATCGTAGCCATGTAAAGTCTATTGTTTTGGAATTTGGATTAGTATCCCTGAATGCAGAATTCTTAATCCGTAGTTTGAATGTC
>LPNX010997644.1:19205-34906 GCA_001517045.1 Pseudotsuga menziesii | reverse complement strand
TGATAGGCTATTTTTTCTTTTGCATTTTATAAAAGAAAAAGACAAAAACATGTTTGCTTTATATGCATATAGATTAGGCTGTTAGTCTAGATTGCATAGCATTGTTTTTGAAAAATTAAAAAATATAAAAAGATTTGATCTTTTTTGGCTTTCAAGTTTCTATCGGAAAGTATAAAGAGAATAGCTATTTGCTTTTTTGCATTTCATTTCTCTTTGCTTAGTCTTTTTGTTTCAATTTTTTGAGTCAAAAAAACCACATGTGTTTCATTCCATTTACCCTCTGAGTAAGAAACATCCCATAAAATAAATGATATAATTTTTAAAATTTACTAGTAAGTTTTATTTTATAGGGTCATACACCAACTAGCTTAGGATAGACTTGTGGGTTAGGGAGTTTAAACTCCCCACAAGTGTTAAATATCAGACATAGTTGGCCTATCACTACGTAAATCCTTGTCTATATTGATTGTTTCTAGGAAGCTCCTCTCAAACGGGAGTTAAGCACGAGGCCGCGTGGAGGCTTGGACAGAGGAGATAACCCTCTGAATCCTTGTCAAAATGTAACTCAGGACTTTTACGCATCTGGGGATTCTGTCCTAAATAGAGTTTCAGGCTCAGCTACCCTGCCCATGCGTACGAGTTCGGCTGATGACTGTCCCCCCAGAATATCAATTTAGTTAAGGTAGCCTTTAGTCTCGTTGACATCTAGGGTCATACACAGGTACACCGAAAGGTTATTTTTGGTTGACCTTGGATGGGCTTGGAAGGTAACCCTTGTGGAAAGTGCAGGAGGGTGGTGGGTGATTCCTCTGCTTGTGCCTGAGAACCACCTCAAGGATGCTAAGTAATCATTCATCAGCTTTCTTCTGGAAAGTACATCTTATACCTATTTGTCTATTTGGGCTTTAGGAATTTTTTAGTGAGTGCTGTGTGGTTTGTCTGTACTTAGTGGGCCTTTAGGTGTCTACTTTTTAATTTTGGTTGACCATCAACCTTGGAATTTGTCTCTTGTTCTGAAACTATGGCTAACACCCCTTTGAACACCAACCAAGAGATCCCCATGATGGGAGCTCCTTGTCCTATTACTCTCACAAGGAATGTTGGTGTTCCCTTGATGGCCACCTTGAATCTTCTGGGATTCACCCTAGGGCTACCGGTGTGGTTGTTTTCCACTCCAACTATCCTGAATGCTCCTGATGCTTCTCAAGTAAGCTCCTTATATCAAGGGCATCAAAACATTGCTTCCCCTTCACCTGTAGTTAATTCTCCTCCTCCTTCTACCTCATGTGGTGAAAGTACTGATACTAGTAACCGGCAGTCTAAAAGGAGTAAAAGAAGGAGGAATAGGAAGAAAGCACATAAGCAAGGGGGCACTCATTCAGCCTCTGGTGTTTAACCTGAGTGCATCCGTTCAACCTCTAGTTTTCAAGTTGAACCCTCCCATCCAGCCTCTCTTAATGAGGTTGGACCCAGTCACTCAGCCTCTGGTGTTCACGTTGAGTGCAGTCGTTCAACCTATGGTTTTCAAGTTGAACCTTCCCATCCAACCTCTATTGTTCAAGTTGGATCCAATCACTCAGCCTCTGGTGTTCACACTGAGTGCACTCGTTCAACCTCTGGTTTTCAAGTTGAACCTCCCCATCCAACCTCTGTTGTTCAAGTTGGATCTAGTCACTCAGCCTCTGGTGTTCACGTTGAGTGCACTCGTTCAACCTCTAGTGTTCAAGTTGAACCTCCCCATCAAAACTCTATTGTTCAAGTTGGATCCATCCACCCAGCCTCTATTGTTCACACTGGGGGAAGTCTTTCAGCCTCTATGGTTCAAGCTGAAGACAACCCGTCAACCACTGCGATTCATGTTGACACTGTTGACAAGTCTACCCGTTCAAAACACAAGCTCAAGTTTCCTTGTAAGCTTTGTGAGGAAGACCACCTTACTTATAAATGTCCTTCTATTGCGGAGGTGCGATGATTTTGGATTCATGGTCATCCCATTTTTGAACATTATGGAGTCTCTCAACAACAAACCTCTCTTAGTGAGGTTGGACCCAGTCACCCAGCCTCTGTTGTTCATGCTGGGGGAAAACTCTTAGCCTCTGCAGGTCATGCTAAGAGCAAACAGTCAACCACTACTAGTCATGCTGATACTGTTGAGAAAACTGGTCATTCAAATCATCATCTTAAGTTCCCTTGTGTGCTATGCAAGGGAGATCACCTTACTCAGCTATGCCCTACTATCCCAGAGGTGTGAAGAGTGTGGTCCAAGACTCATGGATTTCAGCCTTCTGAACACCCTATAGTTTCTCAATAGCCTATTCAACCTTTGGTTGATCAAGTGGTCAAACAAATCTCAGATTTGGTCGATCCCACTCTTCTTTTGGAGAGTGTTCCTCATGTGATTGAACCAATGCCATCATTGGTCAATCCCACTCTCCCTTTGGAGAGTGACTTTCATGAAGTGGTTGAATCGATTTCAGTATCGATCAATCCCACTCTTCCTTTGGAGAGTGAAGTGTCTACTAGTCACATTTTCTTCACTCCCAATTCAGATCTTACTGAACAAGGGGGCACTAAACTTGTTTCGGATCAACCACCACCAAGCCCTCAGATTGCTTCCTTTGATTGGGATAGCCTAGTTGAGCCGCGCCTTCCTTTTGCTGCACCTTTCCAGATAAAGGTCAAAGTTGAACCCTATACGATTTCTCGTTGTATTGTTGATGAAGGGGACTCATTTAGTATTTTGTCTGCTCGTGCTTGGTGAGGTATGGGATCTCCCAGCCTTGTGTCAACTGCTAGTCAGTTACTAGCGTTTGATAGAAGAACTTGTGTAGCCTTGGGAATTCTTGCTCAAACTCCTGTTACTTTGGGTGGGAAGACCGTCTTAGTTGACTTCATGGTTATATAAGACCCCTTAGACTTTAATATGCTCCTTGGATGTGATTATGTCTATGCCATGCAAGTTGTGGTGTCAACATTCTTTTGTGTGATGTACTTTAATCATGGCGAATAAATTGTCACTATTGATCAGTTGGATTTTCTTGATCCATCTCCTGACCCAACTAGAGACCAGGTATTTCGTTTATTGGTTCCCAGTGTTTCTGTAGACACTAACCCGCCATAGGTGAACTATGTCACCTCTTGTCCTTTGTGTTCAATTGCTACTGAGAGGAAGCCTTTGTTTTCATGCTTACCTTCTCAGGACTTGGTCCCAGCAGTTGAACTGGTGAGTCATCCTATACAGACTGTAGAGTCTTTTCTCTACTCTGTTGATCCATTTGAAAGTCCAGATATGTGTCCTATCTCGGATTATTTCCTTCCTTCGGATGAATTCTTCCTGGAGTCCTTGATACAGTCTGACCTTCTTTTTCAGTTATGACTCTCGCATTTAGAGCGTTCTTTCCGCTCTCCTTCGAGCTCGTTAAAAACAGTAAGAAGGCCACGAGTTGACTTTTTCGGACTCGTTAAAACTTCACGGGAAAGATTATGAGTTTCTTTAGGCCCAAGTATGACTCCTCAAAATAGACTTGATTGCCGAGTAAACTTGTCCATTCAGGCTCGTTAAGAATATGTGAATGGGAATCCACATTGGTGGTAGGTTATCTCTTTCTTGGACCATGTGGAATAATACGAGAAAGGATCCCTCTCTTTTCTACTGAATTGAGAAGAGTATTCTCAGGCATAGGTTTATCTCTTTTCCAGACCTGAGGGACTAAACTTACAGAAAAGGAACCCTCAGTATGAGCTTCGTTTTCTCTTTTTGGTGCTCTGGACCAAAACATGAAACATATTTCGAGTGTACTTTATGTCTTTGTCATGCTCGTTAAACCCTAAAGAACAAAGCATCGAGTTTATTGTTGTAAGCTCCATTTCTCATAATCAAATGGATCTTTCCGAGTGATCTTGCCTTCCTTCACACTCGTAAAACTCAGGCTGTATATGCTGCTTTTGAAGGAGCGTTGGGTAGGTGGTAATTTAACCTTTTTTGGACCTTCTCGACTAATTACGAAAAAGGTGCGCCTTTTCTTCTTCGGAAGTTAAGAGAGTTCTTCTCTAGTTTGTTTTATACTTTTTCGGCCTTAGGAGACTAAATTGTATGAAAAAGGACCCCCCTGGAGTCTTCTTTGGAGTTTTCAGACTCTCTAAACTATGAAAACACCATCGTGCATGTACTAGTTCGGGCTCGTAAAATCCACAAATTAGTGCCTTATCAAGCATTCTTCTTTCTTTTCTTCGATCTTGTCAAAAAATGAAGATGGTCCCGAGTTTGCTTTCTTGGACTCGTTAAACCTTTACAAGAAAGAAGGGAAGGGGAAGGTTTATTTCCATGTCTTTTTACATCATGGTAGCAAGTCTTGTTTCCTTGAACAAAGCACCAGTTTTGAGTCTATCAACAGTTGGGTCCTAGTATTTTGACCTTATCTTGATTCAGAGCTTTCTTACTCCTCCAGTTGGTCTCTTTTCCAATTATATGGGGAATCTGTCAATGTCTCCTACATTGTAGATTTGTTTCATTGGTCCTATTTTGTGTCAAAAGCTTCCTAAGTCACTTTTGTGTCATGCTCACTGTTCAAGGATTAAACCTTTGTCAGCCATTCTGCAGTTGCCTTGACCTTTTGTGTTGTCCATTCCACAGTATCCGTTCATTACATCATGTCATCAGTGGTCCTTTTTGTGAAATTCAGTACCAATTCCAGATCCAATTAGTCTTTGGCTTACCTCGTGTTGGATGATGAAGGATGCCTTAATTCCTTCCTTCCAACGGATCTCTTCCTATCGACTGCAACACATCTTGCTCTGGGGATGAGATTTAGAGTTTTATGACAGTACCTTGGGAATTGTTGTCCTTAATGGCAATTTCCCTTGCTATTGGGTAGTTGGGAATACCTTAATGTCTCCTACTCGATGGATTCTTCAAGTGTTCGACTTCAAGTCCTTGTAATCACACTTATTAGAATGTACTAGGTACCTTGGGGACCATTTTCATTAATGGTGGTTTCGCTCGCATTTGTTAACGGTTTTCATTATTGACCGGTAATCAAACGGCTTCCTCCATGTTCGACTTCAGCTCCTTTATTCGCATGGATAGGATTCGTACCTTTTTTGGGCGGTTTGGATTGAAGACGTTGGGGCTACCAGTAGCATTGTCCTCTTTTGCTGTTGCCCAAGTTGCGCAAGACCTTGTTATACTTTATATGACATTTTGCTGAGACATAGATCCACCTTGTATTTTTTGTGGCTATGATCGATTGTTGAGTATGGATCCACCTTGTTCATTTGTGGCCATGACTCCTTTAGATTTGATATGGCACCTTTTTGCATATTGAGGGACCATGATAGTTTCATCAGTTATACATATGTTGGATCTGCCTGTATATTTATGGCGATGTTTTGTATATGGACGTGTATGTCCCAGAGATCAGTTTTTCTGACATTTATCTCTCTTACAGGTACCTTTGTTCGAGCCTTTCGATCTTGGATTCTCTACTCTCTCCATACTCAGCTGTTTCCTTTATAATGTATTTCGTCTATCGTCTTCCCCTCTAACCTCACACATTAGGGGGCATCTGTTATAGCTCAAAATGACACTTATCTACCTGTGACCACTTTCCCATGATTTCGTCGCATGTCGACACTTCATGAAAGTCACTGAAAAAACACCTACCTTGGAGGACCCATATCTTGCATTTTTTAACTCTGTTTGACCTGATTTCTACACCATTGGAAATCTATTTTAGTTAGCTAAAACTTTCCAGAAGACACCAAAGTTTGAAAATTCCCAAAAATACCCTAAAAATGTGTTTTTTGTACATTCACGATTTTCCTTAAGGCAAACCCACGAATGTGCCTCTTAGCATTTAAACATTAAAACATGAGTTAATTGGAGATTAGTTAAGTCATTTAACTTAATTTCCTTAACTGGTGTAACTTCTCCAACCTTCAAAACTACCTTATTTCATCCATATAAATAGAGGTAGGGAGGTCCATGAGAAGGGACTTGGATTTTATGCATTGTTATGCTGGAGGAATCGGGACTCTCTTTGCCTACACCTTTGCCTTGGAGGTCTTCCCTTAGTGTTGCAGAGCTTGGAGGCTGAGTTATTTGGAGAAGAGAAGCAGCAGATCTAGATCAAGGTTTCGTGAGGTGCCTACTTGAAGAGAAGGTATATTTGTACTTGTTTTCAAGATTAATAAAGATGTGATGTCCTTCTTCTTCCCAAGTCATTGTTCAATGTGTGATTGAATCTTTGTTTATGATCAGATTATGATGTTAATCAGATTGTTATTTTGGATTTATTTGATTATCATTTCTTTATATGTGGTCATAATGGTTTGAGGAAGGTATAATTTGTTTTGCAGGTCTCTTGGAGCGAGAGGAGCAAGAGGAGGATTGAAGAGAAAGCTTGGACCAGCCTTCAGTTAATCAGGTGTGGATCTTTCTCATCTCTGAAACTTGCTGTTATATATGCTTGCTGAACATTGTGCATCTCTCTTTCAACCCCAGTACATTGATGGCCTCTTAAACCCTAGCCATAGGACACTTTCCTTTACAACAAGTTGGATGGTAAAGCAGTGTCTATTGAAGTCGAAGTGATTGATGCTCCATTGGACTACAATTTTCTTCTGGGTAGGAATTGGACCTATGCAATGTCTGCTGTTGCATCTGCTGTATTTCATGTCATGGTTTTTCCACATGAGGAAAGCTGGTCACTGTTGACCAACTTGATTTTACCCGAAAAGGCCACTTAGAGTCTAAAGATTCCACTGTGCCATTGGTTGATCATGCCAAAACTGATGCACAGAGC
Organism: Pseudotsuga menziesii; assembly: GCA_001517045.1. Classification (NCBI taxonomy): domain Eukaryota; kingdom Viridiplantae; phylum Streptophyta; class Pinopsida; order Pinales; family Pinaceae; genus Pseudotsuga; species Pseudotsuga menziesii. The sequence goes on along the minus strand of LPNX010997644.1, from coordinate 28,103 downwards.
TTGGGGGCTGGAATGTATGCATCATTGATGGGCACATTCGATATTCCAGCTCCAGTCCTTTATATCAGTTCTACTACTGTAGGGAAGTCCATTGATTCGATGGTCGATAGGACTGATCCTTGGGTCTTCCCAACCCCTCAGGAACCGAAAGTTCCCTTATCTGTAGTGGAAGTGGCATATCAAGATATTACCCAAACCACTGTAGATCCCATTCCAGATCCTCTTACAGTCTCAGATTATTTGGAAGAAGTCTATATTCCTGCATGGGTAGAAAACTCTTTACATTCCATAGATTTCTTAGACACTGTTTTACCTTCCGATGAAGCTATTCTGGAAGCTATGTGTTCACATGATAAGATATGTGAGGATATTCATCACCGATCTTATTTCTTGCTAGATCTAAGCAAGATAGAAAACCAAGAGTTTCATGTGAGACTGTCAGATGATGTTGATACACTTGTCAAACCTTTACCTAGGGAAGGAGTGTTTGCCGAGGGGAATATGGCAAACATTTCCACCACTATACCGATCAACATCTTTGTAAAACCAGATGTCGTGGAAAATATCTATATAGGTGCAAGCTACTCTCTGGAGGAGATTGCCATCTATACTGCCCTTTTCAAGAAATTCCGCGATATCTTTGCCTGGTCATATGAGGAGATGCCAGGCATTGATCCATCTATTGTTCAACATGAGATCCCAACCTATCCTGATGCTAAGCCAGTTCGGCAAAAATTACGCCCCGTGAACCCGCGTAAAGTGGTGGCTGTGAAAGCAGAGGTTGAAAAGCTATTGAAAGCAGGTTTTATATATCCTGTAGCTTTGACTGAATGGGTGTCCAACCCAGTTCCTATTGATAAAAAGAAAGGGACTATCCGTGTTTGTACAGACTTTTGAGACCTTAACAAAGCTTGTCCTAAGGACAACTACCCTACATCGTTTATTGATCAGATCATAGATGCATGTGCGGGTAGTGAGGTATTCTCATTTATGGATGGTTTCTCCGACTACAATCAAATCCAAATCAAACCGGAAGACCAGCATAAAAATGCTTTTATTTTCCCTTGGGGTACATTCGCGTATAGAAAAATGCCCTTTGGATTGAAAAATGCAGGGGCAACCTTTCAACGAGCCATGAAATTTTCTTTTCATGACATAAAAGCCATTGTTGAGCCTTACCTTGATGATCTGCCTGCTCATTCTCGCAAGAGGATCCAGCATCCAGATCATTTACGGTTGATTTTTCAGAGATGCAGATACTATAAAATTCGCTTGAATCCCCACAAGTGTGTTTTCTGCGTCGAATCAGGTAGATTGCTTGGATTCATTGTCTCTAGTAGGGGCATTCAGGTGGATCCTTTAAAAGTCGAGACCATTGTAAATCTGCCTCCTCCTCATTCACTTAGGCAACTTTAGAGTCTACAAGGAAAGTCTAACTTCCTTTGACGTTTTATCGTTAATTATGCCAAGACCACAAAAGGTTTCATGCGCTTACTTAAACAGGACACCCCATTTGTATGGGATGAAACTGCACAACTCGCGTTCAAGGCATTGAAAAAATCCTTGTTGTCGGCTCCTTTATTATGCCTGCCACATTATTATAGGGATTTTATATTATATCTGGCCGCGTCAGAGTTTACCATTGGGGTAGTGCTAGTTCAGGAGGATGACAAGATCGTGGAGCATGTTGTCTATTATCTTAGCCGTGCTCTGGTTGGACCTGAGCTTAAGTACTTCCACATCGAGAAGTTAGCCTTAGCAGCTATTTATGCTGTACAGAGGTTACAGCACTACATCTTACTAAGGACCACTACTGTAGTGGGGGATGTAAACTCTTTTCAATATGTTTTATCCCGATGGATTGTTGGGGGAGAATTCAATAATTGGATAGTCGTTCTCCAAGAGTTTGACTTGGTTTTCCAATCCGCTAAATCCAAAAAGTCCTTAGTTTTTTCCGAGCTTATAGAAGAATTCCCTACGAAAGAAGATGTAGTGGTTGAGGATGACTCATTCCCAGATGAGCACATCTTCCTTATATCCACCTCTGATCCTTGGTATGGAGATATTCTTATATATCTCCAGAATTTGAAGTATCCTACCGCTTACTCTAGGGAATACCGACGCAAGTTATGCCTTAATGCTAAAAACTACCTCATTATAGGAGATACATTATATCGTCGAGGGGTAGATTTTGTCTTGCGTCGCTGCCTTACTCATGACGAAGTGGATATTGTCCTAAATGATTCCCATAGCAGAGCGTGTGGGGGTCATTTATCTGGGTTAGCAACAGCCCAGAAGATATTATGTTCCGGGTATTTCTGGCCCACCATCTTTAAAGATTGTGTGGAAGCTATGAAACGCTGTCATTCGTGTCAGCTTTACACCAGAAAAATGCGGTCACATCCTGCTCCCTTATTTCCCGTTGTCTCGGTAGGCCCCTTCATGAAATGGGGGATAGATTATATGACATGCAACCTAGCCTCTGCTGGGGGGCATAAATACATCATTGTCGCTGTCGACTATTTCACAAAATGGGAAAAGGCAATGCCTACTTTCAAATACAATGGGGAAACAACAAATTTCTTTGTGTTTAATCAGATTATTGCTAGTTTTGGTATTCCCAAAGTGATTGTCACTAACCATGGCAGTCATTTCCAAAATCACATGATGACAGAGCTGACCACCATGCTCAGATTTCGACAAGAACATTCTTCTCCATATTATCCGCAAGCAAATATTCAAGTTGAGGCTGTAAACAAGACTTTAAAAACTATACTTCAATGTACTATTGATGAAGCTCGTTCAAATTGGCACATCATGTTATATCCTGCTCTTTGGGCTTATCGAACCAATGTCAAAACTGCTACGGGTTTTTCCCCCTTCCAACTCGTTCACGGGGTGGAAGCTATTACGCTGATTGAATGCAAAATCCCTTCCTTGCAGATAGCTATTCATGTGCTACCTAACACAACTGAGCTTGAGTAATGGTTTATCCATTTCGAACACCTTGATGAACAACGTAGAGATGCGTTGACTGCAAATCAGGCTCATAAGAATAGGGTTAAATCTCAATATGATAAAATGGTCAAACCTCAGGTTTTCTCTGAGGGGGAACTTGTCTTGCTCTGGGACCAAGATAAAGAGCCTCTGGGGGTAGGAAAATTCAAGGCCATGTGGTTGGGACCCTATGTTGTGTCTAAATTTTTGAGTAAAGGTGCATATGAATTAGTGGATTATGATGGGAATAAGCTGCCTGAGCCTAGAAATGGGCTCTACCTGAAGAAGTACTATGCCTAGGCTTAGCACTTTTTTTGTATATTAATGTATGTATTTTTATGTACATTAGGTTGTCATTTTCATTTTTTATACTATCTACTGGTTGTTGCAGATGTCTTCCGAGATGTATGTAGGTTTTTCTGATGGCACCAGCCGTCATACTTGTAACCTGGCTTCGGTAGCATGGGTTATCTATTCCCCTTCAGGATAGCTTGTTGCTGGGGGTGGCGCTTGTCTAGGTCCTGCTTCCAATAATGTTGCTGAATATAGGGCTGTAATTGAGCTCCTATGGGATGCTTTGTCATGAGGCATCACCCAGCTTGAAGTCCGTTTGGATTCTCAGTTGGTTGTTTCCCAGATCAATCGAGCTTATCAGGTGCGTAATCCTACATTGTTACGTCAGTTCATGCAAATTCGTTTACTGGAAAGAAATTTTAAAGTTATTACTTTCAATCACGTTCCACGAAATCAAAATTCATTAACTGAAGCATATGCTAATTATATTTTTGACTGGCATCTCACACACATTCTATAAAATATACAGCAAATACATAAGAAACATTTGTAAATAAGCTGACAACCAAACACAAATATATATATATATATATATAAATATCTGTCATAGATTGGTCAAGTCTGATCCATAGATCCCGTCATGTACAAAATATACAAAAATATGGATCATCATCCATCAAAATGCCCTAAAACTAAGCCTGCCCGCCATGGCCATTGGGACCTCCTTGGTCCCCATGATCTCTGTTCCCCCTGGCTTCCTCAGCCTCCTCGGCTTTGGAAGCCTCCACCGCATCCCTGTATACAAGTACTGCCCTAGCTACCTGTCTGAAAAGACGTAGCCAGGCCAGTGGAACCCCAACTACAAACTCCTGCATAGCTACAGGGAGATGCTCTATCCGTATCGTAGGTACTCGCTCAGTCAGCCTGCCTAGATTCATCTCAAGTACCCTAATCAATCCTGGGTCTCCCCTTGCAACAGGATGTACGAAGGTACGTGGGTGCCCTTCAGGGAGGACTGGTCCAATATCTGCATTTTGACACATAAATAGGGTTTATACTTGTACATATGTATATATCCTATCATTTGAAAATCCATAAAAATTTGATAATGATAAAATATAAAAAAATACTTACCCATCTCTCCCCATGCTCCTCCTGGAGGGAGGACTAGGTCGGGATCACCTTGGAAATATAACCCGGCATATGGAAACTGCTCCAATGCCAGCACCTGCCATTCCCACCATGTATAGAAAACATCATCATACATGCTATGTACTACATCTCCTCCTCCTTGACAGAGGAAGATATCTCCCCACCGGCTCAGCCTCAGCTGCTATGGATGACAGACCTATAATGGTATAGTAGGGCTCATAGATGGCACCCTCTCAAAAAAGAATGCTACCAGTATACTCGCATAGCCAAAGTTCTTCTGTCTTCCCCTCCTACAGTCGGATAATTTCCTCTTCATGATGGGGGCAATTCCCGTACACCAATCAAAGAGAGTACCTCTAAAGCAGTACACCGCCACTCTCATCTGAGTCCTGGTGGCCATGTGTAACCCTGTTGACCCTGAAAGTCTGACAATAGTACTGGCCAATACCTGAAGTGTAAGATCCTGAATATCTACAATGAGAACGCTGCTGCCTTTCTTTTGAGTACCCGGCCTGCAGAATACATCGACATAGTTCTGGACACTCAAGGGGTCTCCACCCCTGCTAGTTCCTTCCAGGTTCACCAGTGCTCCCCGATGTGACAACCCGATTATGAAGTAGATGTCTTGTGTGGTAAGCTCCAAAGTCTCACCTTGGATATTGAACATCCCCAGGTCATGGTCCCAGTAATGGACTAAGAACTCTAGTATGCGGACATTGGCCCGCATGGCAGATGTGCAAAAGAACTTGAGAAGCCCACTAGTCCTCAATGCTTGGATAGTAGGTGGGATTTGGAGAGCCACTTGATCCATCGCTTCATGTTCCCTCTCTCTCCACTCCAGCACACTGTTTTTCCTGACAAAAACACATAATTGGATTCAGTATTCCATCATAAAATTTTAAAAATTTTGCATATTTTTAAAGCATTTTCCTATTGCACAGCATTTGCGACTGTCCATTGGGACAATTCATGAGTCATTCGTGACTTTCCTGTTGAGAAACTTGTGAATGGAACGCGCATTCGTGACTCTCATGCCTTGAAATCCGCGAATGCATTTTTCCATAATTTAGGTTGATGAAAAATACTGAATTAACCACTAAATTAAAAAATTGTTTGGATCAAATTGAAGAGCTAAGGGTGTATATTTACCTGAATCTGACGGTTTCTGAATCCGACGGTCTAATTGTCCACAGCGATGAATCAAAGATAGAGGGTAAACTTTCCTTTTTGGTTCAAAAAGTGCAAATGGTATGAAATGTTTTGATTTTAAAACTATTTATAGAAATAATATATCGTAAAGTGGGTCTTTTTATATAGTTTGAAATGACAATTGATTAATATCACCTTCTTTGTGCCTTGGAACAGGTTTACCAACTTTTACACAGTGTTGATGCTTCTATAGGGTGGTTTTTTCTCTTTCCAACACATGTTGGCATTTTATCACTCCACATTAACCTTAGTAATCAACATTTTTGCCACGGACTATGGTATTTTAAGCCATTAGTCCCTTGTCTCTACCATTGTTCTTCCATGGCTAGGATCCCTTTTCATGAGTATCATCCTTATATGCCATTGCCATCATTTGGTACTCATTTTCATCACTGTTTCAGGCCCAGGGGTTTCCTCATACCTATTTTTCATGCCAAATAGAGATTCTTATGAACCTCTTTTTACAAGCTATCCCTTTATAGGACTCCCCAACATTGTGGAGTTTCTTTAGGCCCAGGTATGACTCCTTTAAAATAGACTTGACTACCGAGTTATCTCATCCATTCAAGCTCGTTAATAATATGTGAACGGGCATCTGCATTGGTGGTAGGTTATCTCTTTCTCGGACCATGCGGAATAATACAAGAAAGGATCACTCTCTTTTCTTCGGAATTGAGAAGAGTATTCTCAGGTATAGGTTTATCACTTTTCCGGACCTGAGGGACTGAATTTGCGGAAAAGGAACACCCAGTTTGAGCTTAGTTTTCTCTTTTTCATGCTCTGGACCCAAACATGAAAAATATTCTGAGTGTACTTTGTGTCTTTGTCATGCTTGTTAAACACTAAAGAACAACACTTCGAGTTTATTGTTGTAAGCCCCATTTCTCGTAACCAAATGGATCTTTCTGAGTGATCTTGATTTCCTTCACACTCGTAAAACTCAAGCTATTTTATGTTGTTTTGGAAGGAGCATTGGGTAGGTGGTAATTTAACCTTTTTCGGACCTTCCTGACTAAGTACGAAAAAGGTTCACCTTTTCTTCTTCGAAAGTTAAGAGAGTTCTTATGTGGTTTGTTTTATACTTTTTTGGCCTCATGAGACTAAATTGGATGAAAAAGGACCCCCTAGAGTATTCTTTGGCATTTTCAGACTCTCTAAGTGTGAAAATACCGCATGAGCATGTACTAGTTCGAGCTCATTAAATCCACGGATCAATGTATCAAGCATTATTTTCCCATCTCTTCAAGCTTGTTAAAAAATGAAGAGGGAACCGATTTTACTTTCCTGGAATCATTAAAACTTAACAACGAAGGTAAGGAAGAAGTTTTCTCTTGTTTTCAGTAATGGAAGCATGTCATCCTTGAATATAGCACTCTTTGCTTTCCGATATCCATGTTTCAGTATACACTTGTGTTCAGCTATCACTTTGAGTTTTGACTCCTCCTCTTGTCCAGTATACCTGGGGAATCTGATCATGTCTTGTACATGACAGATAAGTCTAGTTGTCCTATCTATCTATTGTATGCTGCCTTGGGTCATCTATGTGTCGTGCTCACTGTTCAAGGATTATACCTAATGTCTGATCTATCACCTGATCCCATCATTGTTATATTTTTTATCCATTTACTTGTGTCTCTCTTCTTTTTCCCAGTTCCTAGTCACTCTTATGATCTGTTGGAGGATCCATTTCCTTCCTTATCACAGTATGGTTCAGTTTTAGTACCTCCTAATGACGAAGACCTAGAGTTTTGATGATAGTACCTCTGGATTCACTTTCATCATTGGTGAACTCCTTTGCTTCAGTTGTCAATTATCACTTATTGGTTGAAAAACTATTGAATCATCTCCATGTTCAATTTCAGCTTACCCTTATTCACATGGCTTGGATTGTACTGGTTCTTTAGGATCATTTATGAAGACCTTAGCCCCTCATTTTGGGCGAAGTTGTGCAAGACCATGTTCTATTATGATATCTAGCTCCCAGATCTTTGAAGACTCATCATTATTGTATTGTGGCTTTGATCCACCTTTGTAATATATGTGGTTTCTACCCGTATCATATGATGTAATCAAATATTGTAAAGGAGCTAGTGTTCCAGTAAATTGAACATAGTATCCTCAGATGTAACTTTGTATATCACATTATTATGTATTTGTTTCAAGTACTCTCTCTCCTCCATTGGATTTCCGAGTTTCTCCATAGTTCAAGATTATAATGTATTTCGGCCATCGTTCCCCTCTGACCTCACACATTAGGGGGCATTTGTTATACACCTGAGTGGCACCTCTCCGTCCGAGTGCTAATATCCCTCATGTCGGCACACAAAAGGACACTTATGGATAGAGGTTTTCCCTTAACACTATAGCTTGGCTTGTCATAACATACATTCTACCTTCATCCAGATAGTTACTTTGCCATTTTTCCATGTTGGGATGTATTTGCAACTCTCCTTTTAGACAACTCACACATCATTCGTGAGTCTCCTTTACAGCAAGTCGCGAATCATTGTATTCACAGGTTGCGCTTATACAGAGTCACGAATCATTCGCAGGTTGCTCTACTACATACCCGTGAATGTGCTTCTTAACATGAAAACACAAAATCACGTGCTAATGGGAGTTTAGTTAAGTCATTTTACTTAATCTCCCTAACTACTACAACTTCCCCAACCTTCGAGAACTTCCTTATTCCACCCATATAAATACAGGCCTTGGGGATGGTTGTAGGGACTTACACTTTTGGAGCAAACTTATGCTGGTGGATTGTTCACAGAAGTATTTGGAGTAGTGAAACTTAGAATCCTTTAGTGACAGAGGAGTCCTTGTCTCAGACATTTGGTTGTACTCTGAACTTTCTCATTATTGATAATAAAGAGATTGCTTCTTCCACATGTGTCTCATATATCTTGGTTTTATAATTGTTTATGCTTCAGTATTTCATATTTGATTTATCTAACCTATTAATATATATATGAACCATTCTATATCTGGAATATTGTCTCTAAACAGGTGAAAGAGGAATGAACCTTGAATACTTTGGAAGTGGAGCAGATTGGAAGAGGACTACCGAGGATCGAACTTTGTTTAACAAGTAAGTTCTTCTAACACTCCTATTTCCTATTCTGCACTTCAGAATTCAATTGTCTACAAGTGTTTGAGTATGTTGGTAACCCCCGACCTATGATTATTAGGTGCATAATCCCTTACAACACTCCCCTCACTCTCTCTCCCCCCATTCCCTCTCTC
>LPNX010997640.1:100236-111012 GCA_001517045.1 Pseudotsuga menziesii | reverse complement strand
TGAACAAGGGACTCCTCTGTCACCAAAGGACTCTGAGTTTCTCTACTCCAAAGGTTCTGTATAAAATCCACCAGCATAACTTTGCTCTCCAAGTATGAATTATCCAACCCCTCCCCAAGGCCTCTATTTATATAAAGGAAATGAGGCAGTTTTCGAAGGTTAGGGAGGTTGCAGCAGTTAATGGGATTAAGGTAAATGAAATAACTAATCTCCCATTAACGCGTGCTTTTAAAAACTAATTTTGAGGGAGATATGCGCGGGTCTGTAGTAAGGAAACCCGCGCATCATGCGCAACTCTGTAGAAGGGCAACCCGCGCATAGATGTATGCGCAACCTGCTGAACATAACACTCGCGCATATGCGCGACATGCCAATAGGGATAGTCGCGCATGCACTCAAAATCTCAAAATAGCAAAGTAACTAGCTGGGCATATAGATAATGTATTTCATGATCAACCAAGGTATAATGAAATTGGGCAAACCTCAATCCATAAGTGTCCTTTTGTGTGCCGACCTGAGGGATATCAGCACTCGGACGGAGAGGTGCCAATCAGCTGTATAACACTAGAGAAGCTTGTCTGGGAATACGCTACGATATTCTGATAATCCATATGGTCCCCAGGTATGTGAAAACTGTATATTTTAATGATAATTTATTAATTCTCATACAATTTGTTCCTTATAAATAAATTAACATAAATTATTTATTCCTTTTTGTGCAGGAAAGTAATGATCCCATTCATGTCGAGGATGTAGTACATGACCAACCAAACAAAGATCATGCTTCTCATCCTGTTAATGAATTTATTAATGTGCTACCATTTTTTATAGACCATTGTAGATGATGAACATTAATTCTAATTCTACACAATTCAACTGTAGAGCATGTAGATGCAGATCATAACACGGAATAGGTTGGGCCTATACGAGATAATGTTGAACATGTTGATGTGCCCATGGCAGGTAAAAACACACATTCGTAATATTTTTTAAATAAATTACTCGTATAGTATCAAAATATAAATATATTAATGAAATATTTTGACATTATTGCGGAAATTCATCACCCCTCACCCGAAGCTCAACGTTGTGAGCAGACTAGTAGGGATACCGATGATCAGATTCCCGAAGATGTGACTCTAACTAAATATTTAAAGAGAAGAAAATTAAAAAGAAAGTGACTAATCAAATTTTGAGTAATTATTATTTATAAAAAAAACATTTAATGGTTTTTTCCTCTGTTTCATGAATGAATGTTTAAATGAATTCTTTACTAAATGGTTTACTGATTTTTTTTTCTGCCATTGACTAAATTAATGCTTTGATGAATGAGTTAATGAATGGTTTTTTCAGCTATTGAATGATTGAATGGTTTAATGAATGATTTAAAGAATGATTTAATGAAAGAATCTTTCAACTATTGAGTGAAATAATTTGCAGTAGATGCATTGTTATTTGCAAGTATATGCATTGGGTTTGGGGAGTTGAGAGTGATGTGAGGGGGGGAGGGGCCATAAGAGCTTCCACCTTCACATGGTTGGTCCTGTTTAGTAGAGAATATTAAATTATTCTCGAAACATATAGGAACTTAATGAATGGTTAGGAAGAATACATTAAAAAACATATATTTCTATAATTTTAGTGTATAATTTTCACTATTGCTATTTGACTCCTCCATCGGAACTTGTTCTAGACAGCGTTGAGAAACATTTCCATATTTAAGAGGAAAGAAATCGTGTTTTGATTAGATCGATGGCCTTATATATATAGTATTTTTGTTTATCCATGTTTTATCAGGTGATATATTCTTAACAATTAATTTACTTGAATAGTTGAATAGTATTGTAATTTACATTGTAATAGAATTGTATTTATTTAGATTGGTTTTGTTATTTTCATAAAAAAACATAAATTTATTTGATGGGTCCTAACATGAAACTATTGCAACAGGACAAAAAATGAAGTATTTTGAATGATGTTTTGAAAGGTAAAGCATAAGAAGACAATGTGAAGATCCACAAATCAAGGTATAATTATGTTTTCTTTTGTTTGATTGAGCTGTGTATTGGGTATTTATGCATGTGCACACACATACATTTAGTTGATGATGATGATTACCATACATTGAGGTGAAATTTGTTCTATCTGATCTAAACAATTACCTTAAATATTTTGATTTATCATGATAATTGGCCCCTTGGTAATACTTTACCAATACCATATAGCTAGGACAACAAAATTAAATGTAGGCATTTCATTACAAGAAATATGATAGGCATTTGAGTTTGATGGGAATATGAAAGGTCAAAAGACAGGAAAATATAGATAGACATTCGAGGAAAATGGTATTTGAAGCATTGTTTCCCTATTGTTCCACATGAGTATATTGTTATCTGCCCCAGTTTATCTTTCTCCAGTAGTTTTGTAATTTGTTTCTTAATCTCATATCTTGTTCAACTTTCATGTTTGATTGTGCAATGGAAAACCTATGTTTATATTTATGCTTATCCCTGTAGGTTGTGAGTTGGGCATGGTACACATTGGTATTTTTCAATTTCCATTGAAACTTTTCACCCCAACATCGCTGTGCACTTTATTACTCATAATTACTAATTTGTTACAAAGTCTTCTTTGTGCAAATCTTTTATTAGGCATTTATATCTTTCTGTATTGCTTCCAATTTATCACTGAGTTTAAAGTGGTCACTTAGAGCAAACATATCAACTCTAGAATACAAAAGAAGAATGATTGCATTGATAATTATGGTAACAAAGTATTGAGATCTGCTTGAAAAAATAAAGTTCTATTTGCTACTTTATTTCCATAAGGCATTGTTTGAATGCTTAAGTTATAAAAACTGTTTATTTTTGTTGTTTTCAGGCAATCTTCCAGAGGTATCCATGGCCTGAAAAAGAGTATCAGTCATTTTCACTGATTTAAAATGATAGATCACTAGATTTGGTATGACATATTTTCACTAAAGGCAACATTTTCACATTTGTTGGAAATAGTTTCGAGGTTCTTTCCCAAGGAAAATATGTTTTTATTGAATAAATCCCATTTGCAGCCATGACTTTTGGTGGTGTTGATCCTAATGACTTCAAGAGTAAACATTAATATTCTCTTGTTACTCGAAACAGTTACTAGAAGGTATGTAATAGAATCATGTTAGTTTTCCATGTTTAAGATTGACTGTATTTAAGGATAAACACATGCATACCATGTTATTTGTATGAGTCAATATAGTTACTAGTAGGTATGTCATGGGATTAATATACTCTAATAAATCAATTTTGCTATTTCCTTCAGTTTGACATGGGAGACTTCCTCATTCATGATCAATCAACAGATCGGCATACAGTCCATCTTATTCAATTGGGCACATGATTGCTTCTTAAGGAATCCTATGAAACTATTGATGGCATTTTATGAACATTTTGTTGCAGCTTTCTGTGTTGGAGGTTGTGTTTCTATTGCAAATTCTAGAACTTCTTTGCTATTTGGTCCATTGGTAAAGCATGCATACCTTTGATCTTTTGTAAATTTATTGTATAAGATAGTGGTGTTTTCTAGGTCTATGCACGATATGCTATTGTTGTAAAGCATAAGTGTTTCATAGACACACCAAGGATATAGGGCAGAAAAAGCTATTTCAGAATCATAACCAACAAAGTATTATCATTTAAACCACTTTTCTTTGAAATCAACAATAGTAGACAATTTTATCAGCTAGCAAGTGTAATTATTAACAACCATCATGTATCATCACATAGGAATTATTATAATCATTTAGATTAACTATAAATACTACTGTATATCAACATGAATTACCAGCTGAGTTAACCATCCTTTTAAGGGTTTATACAAGTACTCCTTAGCGTGAAAAGAATGCTTTTGGAAGGCAGAATTCAATGATATTGTTGAGATTTCCCCATAACTCAAATATGACCCTAACTTGGTTGATTTTACAGGTCTATTTGATAGGTTTTAGGGCTATAAATGATAGTAACACTGATCAGTAAGGAGAGAATCCCTAAATTTCCCTACTAAACAATTAAATGGGGTCGTTTTAAGGCAAAAAGTAACCTTTTATCAAGGCCAAATTATCACAACCCCTGAAACATGTCAAATATGAAACCCTAACTCTGAATTTTGACTAGTTTTTTTAGGTTACTTCTCAAGTTCATGGATGTAGACAAGAAGATAGGTGATGTGCTAGCAGATCTAGGGCTAAATAGGTAGGCCAAAATTTGAGGGTGTCTTAGAATTTGAAAATTGTTGTTATTTTTGGATTATTGAATTTTATAAATTTCTAAGGTTTTCTAGTTTATAAAAATGCATATCTAATCTAACACTACACTAATCATGCAAATGCGTCTATTTACACATGAAATACTAAATTTTGATCAAAATAACAAATCTTAGGGTTTTTGTGAAATTTACTTCAAACCTAAGGCCATGAGGGATGGTGATCAACCTCCCTCTTGGCATATTTCCCTAAGGCTCACCAAATAGGACTTCCAAAAAAAACCTCTAGGGTTTGTTGGAGGATCCTAATTAGGGAAAAATTTAGATATCTAAGGACAAACAAGAGAAAAATCCTTCAAGAGGATGTTTTATAACATGTAAAAGTTGACAAAAGCTGGTAAAAAGCCCTAATTCAGAGAAAACGCAGCATTACAACCACCATTCAATCCATAGATGCATAATTTCACCAAACTTTACCAATGGAGAAACCAAGAAAATGTGGAAATTGAACCCAAGTGATAGAACAATTACACTCACAAAATTGCTAATCAAACATGCAAAATTAACATCAAAGGAGACTGAAATTGGAGCATAACACTAATCTGTATTGAATAAGTGTACAATAGACAACCTTGTGAAATAATAGGATACTTCAATATATAATTACAAGAGAGATTCAAATTCATAAGGATGCCATTCGAAATAGTCAAAAAGTAGGATTACTAAATCTAGTCGAATCCCCCATAGGTGCATAAAGCAGTTTCCAAATCCACTAGGATGCTCACAAATTGGAAAAGTCAAGTAGGAAAGATAATAAGGGATGGAAAGACAACTCATACATTCTTTTATTAGGAGAAAATGATGGAGGATTATGTGGGAAAAAAAACAAGTCAACTACACCTAGTCTAGCTTTCCCTTTTTCCTTAATTCTCAATAAAATAGGCAGCTTTACAGAAAAAGAAGATATGTGCTTTGGAGGATCTGGAATAAAGAAGGCATGCTAAATATGGTTTCCAGGAGGTTTCCCAAGCACTCCATGACTCATTTTTAGAAAGTGATGACTCTTATGACATGTAGAAGGCAACTAGCATAGAGTGGAATCTAGAAGACTAGGTAATAAAACAAAAATGATTAATTAATTTATAAGGTAGGTAACTATGGGTTGATTATTCTAATAGAAAATCCTAGATCCTCCTTGTGCTTGTGTTCTTCCAATAATTCTAGCATCAATCTTGCATGTGCATGAAACCCTAGAATCCACCCATCATTTTACCATAAATCCAAAGAAGAAATAGTAATATATTTGATAAGTTTCCCCTGTGAATCCATAGGAAAGCCTATATCAGAGCATCTTCTTCGCATGAAATATTTTGCTAGATCCATTGATTTGCAGATAATGGTGCTTCCACATGATTTAGTGTTGTAATTGCAAGAGGAACTTCACAAACATTTATAGATTCTCAACCAGTCGTAAAAGGAAAAGCAAGCATACATTTACCAGAATCCCAACAACTATTTAAAGGATCAAAGACAATCACCTGTCTCTTCTATTGAACAATAATAGAGTGAAATTATGTTGCATATAACTTGATTTTAGCTGTGTTACTGGATCCACCACCCTAGTGTGTAGGATCCACTAACAATTGCAACAGGTTGATCTACCTTAGCTACCAAACTAGGCATATGTGTTGTTTCGGTGGAAGGACTGTTAATGTTCAAAGGTGTTACTGAATCTGTAATACTTCCAGTTGATGTAACTCTTCTTTAAATAGGGAGCATAAGAAGATATTTTGATCTATCTTGGCCAAATGAAATTGAAGGCAGGACCTGTTCATTCTGCAAACCAAGATCACTTGAATTGATTCCAGTCACTAAGGTAGAAAGAGTTTCCATACCTAGTTGTTTCTCCCTCTGTTTCCTGACTACTGCAGAGGATTTCATGTTATATGATGGTCCAAGAGAAGTAGTAGACACAAATACAAATGTGATAGGTTGTGATAGTTCCCCTGATTTTGACAATGGTGTTGATTGCAGAGCACCTCTAACCTCTGCTTTTGGAATTCCCTAGAACTTTTGACCAATTTTATATTTTGTAAAAGGCCATGCCTTATTTTACCCTTTTGACCTAGTTGACCTTTTCTTCCTTAAGGTTCTATATGCTATTGCACGATATGATATAACATATCAGTCACTTTTTCTACACTTGTTGCATTTATGAAGTTCTTTGTAAATAACAGAACTTCTCTCTGGCCCTTATTTTTAATTGACAACTAAATTATTTTTCTATCATTTATAATGTCCTGAGTTCTTCTCAAGTGACTTATATCTCCATTGTGCATCCACAAACTACTTATATTTTACATTTTAGTCCTTCGGTTGACTTGGACTTGAGCATGCATTTTATTTATATGTTTGACAAAATGATTCTATATCATCACTCATTCGGACATGTTGAGTGAAAATCTATCATATCTAAAACACTAATTAGATTATTTTGATGCATAAAATTCAATGATCACCAGCAGAGTGTGTGCTCTAGAATGAAAAGGATATATAGAAGCATACCATACTGATATGTCGTAAGATTTGTCAAGTAAAGAACTGTAAATGAAAATAATATATATTATTTACATATTTATTGGAATAATCTCCACCATTATCTGTGTGAAGGATATTGATCCCCTTACCAGATTGTTTCTCTGTAAGAGCTTTAAAATCTCGAAGAAAAGGAAACACATCAGCATTGTGTTTTAAGAAGTAGACCCCTATGTATATAGAGATGTAATCAATGAAGGTTAGAACTTAGTACGTATATTTATTTATTCATAGAAAGGTGAGGAAAGGGACCAGCAATATCATTGGGCACAAAATCAAGAAGTGATGTGGCTCTCTTAGCCTTTCCTTTCTCAAATCTCTCTTCAAGGTGCCTACCAAGAGTATACCAAGAGTATATATTGGACAAACTCCATCTAAGAAGGATATAGGTGGCAACCCCACTATCTCATCTTGTTTGATTAATTGATGCAATTAACGTAAGTTAATATGCCCAAACATATCATGCCATAACTTACTAACATCATTAGAATGCATTAACAAAGCTAGAGTAGGAGTTTTAAGCAAAAACTTTGAAAAAACATACAATTTATTTTTGTGATCAACTTTTCTAAGTGAAATCTTTCAATTTTTTTTTGTTAAATCTACCAACAAGCATTTCTTTTCTGACAATGTTTCGATGCTTCTATGAAACATCTGACATATGAAGGTGACGATCAACCGACGGTTTGTATTAACCTATCGACGGCAGTGTCATGACTTCGACACTACAACCCGTCGGATGACCGACACTTCATGTGTCGGTAGGCATCAAAAATATGATGCTTTATGGATAAAAACACCAACAGTGTCGTCATGCCTCCAACACTTCTTCCCATCAAAAGGCCGACCCTTCAAGTGTCGGAGGGCGTCAGATTTTCCACAGTTTATGCAAGTTTTGATTGACACTTTGAAAGAGAAAACTGTCGAATAGGCGACACCATGGTGTGTCGTATCTTTGAACCACTTTGGTAGCATGTCGAATATCCGACGTTATGCCACTGATGGAAAAAAAAAAGTGTATTTGTCGAAGATGCGACAGAGAAGTGTCGAAATTTGAAATTCAGACATGCAAAGCGTCGGATTTTGGGTTGAAATTCTATTGTGTATGGGTTTATATTACCATTTTACAAATCATTTTTTTAGTATTTTGAGTGAATTTATGGTTAATTATTGAGAAAAATAACATATTTCATTATAATTTAAAGTTGGGTGAGTTTGGTGATGTTTACAGGTGTATTTGAAGACTTTACCAAGTTCAAAAATCACTACCTAGCTTCAAATTCGAATTTCAGCATCAAGATGTGACCTAACTTCAAGGAGAAGATCATGGAGGTGTGGAGAGAATATCTCATCCAATATTTGGTTGAGGGTTTAAAGGGATGAGTTGTCTATCTGTTGAGAATTTTAAGGGATAGGTTGAGAGAATAGTGGATCTGTAATTATGATCAGTTATCTTGGATTTATGTATAAATAGGAGGGCTCTCTCCTCATTCTGCTTTAAGGCCTCTCTAGTGGTTTGAAGTAGAGAATAGTTCAGAGTAGTCATAGAATAGGATTTATGATTGTTATGTAGTGTATATGATGCTTCATGCACATCTTTTGACTCTCTTATATTAGTATAGATTTCCAGCAATTACTTTCTTATGAGTTCTTAGTATAGAATTTTGGTTAATTTCTTTCTTATAAGTTCTTAGTATAGAATTTCGGTTAATTTATTTCTTATGAGTTCTTAGTATAGAATTCCAGTTATTTCTTTTTATGCATTTTCAGTATTGATTTTATGTGAGTTCACAAGTTAATTTTGATTGCTTTATACCAATTTATTTCATGCAATTTTAGTCCTGCTTTATTAAGTTAATTTATGCAATTTAAAGTTTTATGTAATTAGGTTTATTTCCATCTAATTTCATGTTTTCTGCAATTAGATTTATTTTCATGTAATCTCTTGTTTTCATAAACTAGATTTAATTTCAATTACATGTATTTCTTATTACAGTTATCTAGAATCTTAGATTAGGTTCAGTGACACTCTGCCCCTGCATATACTTTGTTTGTACCTCACAAGTTTATGCTTTCTCCAAGTTGACAATTAAATCACTGGAATTCTCTTATAATCTGTTTAATAATTTTACCCAACAGTATTTTATTTCCCGTGGTTTTTATCTATGGTATTTTGACTCTTTCTCATTTTTAGGGTTTTTGACCCTTTTGGGGAGAAAGTGGAGATAAACCATATTGAATGCTCACTATCCCTTCATTTATGGGAAGGAATAATGGTGTTTTAGACCATTTTTTATGGAAATACAATTGTGAAGGTCAAAAGCAAGGGAAATATGGTGCGAATATGATGTGTGTATATGGTTTAGACCATGTAGAGCCAGGTGAACACTTTTTAGTGTTAACATATTTCCCCCTAATGTGTGAGAGCAGGAGCTCGTCGTGTGTCCAATGGACATCATAGGAACATGGGAATAATGGTGACAATAGTGGAGAGACTAGAGAGACCCATGGGGAAGTGAAGCTTCCTCGTTCGACTACAGTGGTTTTTGGTTTTTTATTATTGGCTCTCAAAAATGGATTAGGTACATATAATGTGTGACATGTATATGGATGAGGTGGGGATACCCATGCTCGTAACAATGTCAAAATAATAAATAAAGGGATTGAGGCTGGAAACATGGGAGTCGATCAATACATATAAAAATGATGATACATAATGGTGGCCTCAATGGGAGGTAGAATACAATGCTGATATGAAGAAATGATACATAGAAACAATGGTATTCTCATGGAATGAAAATCATCACAACTGATGCTCTACTAAATCTAGAAGTGTACATAACTGGAGGGACTCAGTGACTGAGAGTCAGAATCTCTGTGGTACAATATATAGCATCAAGTACCAGATATACATGGAAGCACAACACTAGGGGCATACGAACACTGTCACCAATGCAACCCAAAAATTACAAGGGACATGAAACTATGTGGGTCCCATGGTAGATTCACCAATTTTCTAGAGTCAGGTGAAAACTAGGGTCTTTGACCAAAAAATTAATGGACCAATACCCTGTATGAATCTCAACGGTGTGATGATGTAGCTGATGTCGAGCACGTGAGACACAACCAACTCAAAAAGCACTAGTGAATCCTTTCAAGTGGTCAAAGGAACTTGTCAATGAGGTGGATGAAACCAAGATACAAGGACCTCTGGGTCTATCCTCTAGAATAGAAGTGCTAGCGTTGATAGAGGGAGACCTATAAGTAATCAGGGCAATTATATATCCTTGACTAGAAGCATGAGGGGGATAACCAAAGATGTGGAATAATATGGGGACTAACACACTTAATGGGGGGGCAGAGGAAGGGGAGTACGGGGGACTCAAAATTCCTTTATTCAGAGTGTGACGTTAGTGATGACCTGGCATCAAATGAAACTGACTCATGGGAGACGGATCATAGTTGTAATACTGGGAAGATAACTACAAATGGGAAATACTAAGGGAGGTAACTAGACTAGTGGTATCTAGGGGATCCAAGGAAGACTCATCGTAGACTACTCTAAACAAAGGAGACCCAATGAGGGAAATCTTTCATACTGTGATATCATATGTGGCGGTGCCTAAAGAAACCGTTTGGTCCTTCTTCATAGTTTAAGGAGCACGAAGAAGGGATAGAAGTAAGCTCGATATGACACGATCTCGTGGATTTTTAGCGAGCCCGAGAAAGTAAATGCTTGATGGTGTTTTCATTTTTAAAGAGTCTGAAAACAGGAAGAAGACTCCAATGTGGTCTATTTTTCGTTAATAGTGTTATATAAATAAATATATAACATTATATATATATACATATACATATACATGTACATGCATGTACATGTACATGTACATATACATATACATATACATATACATATACATATACATATACATA
>LPNX010997640.1:50258-99345 GCA_001517045.1 Pseudotsuga menziesii | reverse complement strand
TAATAATTGTATTAAGTACAGTTATTAAATTACAAGAGTAAAGAAAAACATGACAAAATCGAAGAAGACAAGAAGTCAGTCAAAAGGAAAACAAACTATCGTCAAAGAACACCATAAGTCAAGAATTATGGCAAAGTATAAATCAGAAGTGCAGTCCCAACTACAAGTAGAAATTCACAAATTATTTGACATGACAAAGATGGATATTTCTAAGGAATTAATGATTCAAAAATATACCAATCAGAATCTACAAAACCAAAAAATCATGAAAGATGCAGTCGATAATAAAGAAGAAATAAAATGATTAAACAAAATCATCAAGGACAAATATGACAAAATCACGCAAATTCAGACAAAAGTAAGATGCCAAGAAGCATAGAATTTTTTCCTTCAGCAACAGATTGAGAAACTCCAGCAAAAAGAGGAAGACTCAAAAAAAGCGCACAAGTTGGAAATTACAAAAGTCGATAACACATTAACAAGTAATACTGAAGAAATATATCGATTAAGAAATCATAATAAAATATTATTTACGAAGATCAAGAAGTTAAAGAGTCCCAAGAAGGAACGCAACTCGAATGAAGACATAGAAGGAAAAGTCATAGAAAATCAAGAAGAAAATCAATTCCTTCTAAATATTAATCAAGAACTAGAGAAACAAATCGAGAACTTAAAAGAGGACAAAAATTTGCAAGATGAAAGTCTCGAGAAGTTTCAGAGTAAAAACAATCTACTGGAGAACAAAATAGTGCAAATCCAGAGAGAAGCATCCAGACTCTCCAAAAAACAAATTCAATTTGAGGAAGTGAAGGTAGTCCTCACCGCAGTTAAAAAAGAAGAAAAACAAAAAACACATATGCCCTATAGACATCCCAATTATAATCATCATTTTGACCAATGACAAGGTCAAAATAAGAATTCACAAAAGAGTTATGTTGACAAGAAAACAATTCAACATACTAAGCAACAATTGAGACAACCCATTTCCCCAAACAATCTTAGAGGTCCAATCAAAATAGATCTGGGATGGAACACAGCAGATACGATGCGACAATTCTTCTAGGGAATTTGTAAATCATATCTCCTCATTTCATCAAATTTCACAATGAATAAACACAAAATATCGAGAGATAACAATCAAGAAAAAAATCAAATGTAAGCCATGTCTTCTCTAAGATTTGAGGATAAAGCTTCTCTAAGGGGAAGGCAATGTTATATAAATAAAAATATAACATAATATATATATATATATATATATATATATATATTAATACTGATTATTAATTAATTAATTAAATCAAAAGACATGCCTCTTAGTAAAGGCATGATGGGATTATATAAGACCCATCATTGTAAATGTAATATCATCACTTATCTATTGTTCATATATTTATCCATTTATGGAGTTGCTATCATATTTACGTTGTATTTTTTAGTAAGAAATAGTATTTTATTGTTCCAAATAGTCTCGTAAAACCAAAAAAGGATAAAAGTATACAAAAGAGAGCTCTCCCAACCTTTGGGGAAGGAATACTTCTTTACCGTTGGTAGTCCAACCAAGCCGAAAAAGGTTATACCTATACTGACTGGACAGACGTTCAAATACTTTTACAAGCATGAACAAAACCGAGTTTTCTCGACAATATTTTCTTTATGAGAGGGTTGGAAAAGAGTTTAAAGACAACCCATAATGAACTTTTTCATAAAGTATTGTCCCAATGTCCGAGAAAGCATAAAAGGATACAAAGGGAAAAGTTCCTAGCTGGAAGGTGCTAGGGTGATCTGTTTCTTATAATAGTCTATGCGGTCCAAAAAAGGAAATAAATGAGGCCACATATATGTTCTTTCAAATAATTTAACAAGTGAGAAATAAAGCAAGCGTGCTCAGAAATCTTTTTATTCTTTTAGTACTCAGAAAAGAGCTTATCGAAACTCCATAATGGTCAATAAAGCAAGGGGGAGTGTTCAATATATGGAAAGAGGTTATTTTGTGAACATGGCTAAGAGTAATAAATGTAGAACATTGATGGGGCCCCCCTGCGGGATGATGGATGGAGGTAAAAGATGGACAACTGTGCAATATGGCTGGAGCCGAGGGCTCAAGAACATGCCAATACATACAATGGGTGATTCGTGTGATGGCACGTAAGTCAAGGTGAATTATAAGAAATGGACCAAAAAATCATAGTCAGAGCATGAGATGAGGGTCTCTTCAAAATATGGAGGGTGGAAAATTGAACCTGGTGATGTGAACAGTGTCTCAAATGGACTCAAGATGACTCTGTGGTACATGGAAGAAAAACTAGACCAAATGGAGGCTAATAAACAGGGAGGGACCACATGACATGTCTCATTTTCACTGGTCAGTATTGAGTTGGACTGGAAAGGGCTGGACCTGTAAAAGGAGGAATAAGTCATGTCTAATTTTTTATATCATATGACCTTGAAGGATATTAGTGATTTTCTGTAAGAGATGAAAAATATTAAGTAAACTGGTTTGTGATTTTTGACAAAAGCAGGAACAAGTTAGCCTGCAGGTCCCACTACCCATTAGATGAAGAGGAGTATAATATTTGTGGTCATAAACAATCTCTTTGTTTGAGTATGCATAGAGAAAGAAAAAATTTAGATCAGAGGAAGGACATGGAAAAGAGGTATATTCCGACGGCGATGATTAAGGGTCAAGGCATATTGAGGGGCGGAATCCATTTCACAAATATAAGGTGCATGATGAAAAAGGTTTTTTGGATTTGCGGAATCACTTAAATGCTAGCAAGTTTCAATGGCCAAGATTGAGGATGGTCTAGATCAACGGCATAGGTAAATTTCGTTGATCAAAAGAGCTCATGGAAGACCGCAGTTCAAATTTGTGGAATAGTTTAAATGGAAGGCATGCTTCAACGATGAAGATCAAGTCAGAGAAAGATGTAGGGTGGAGAATGATTTCATAAGCTGAACGTGTACAGAAGGAATCACTATTGAAATCAGCAAAATTTGGTATGCCCCTCCAGCTTGAACAGCAAAGATGCAAGGTGTTTCTTATCGATGGCTAACATCAATTCCACTGATTTGAGATACGCAGAAGAATATACTCTAGGGTCCAGTAGAATATTAAATGTTCCTCACCTTTTGGTGGCCAGGATAAGGTGTGATCTAGATTGACGGTTGATGAGGGTTCTGCCAATTCAAAGAATGAGACAGAAAGACTTAGGTGAATAGTTGGAAGCCATGGATGGACTACCCATATTTAAGGAATTTTTTAGATCAAAGGAGGAAATTGAAGGGTGATATAATGGGAATGATACAGTACAAATAACCGGTGATCAAGATTAACAGGACCATATTAAAAGGTCCCATATCTATGAGTAAATATCCGTTTGATTGGAAAATATTCGCGGTCGATAGGGGAAATAAGATATTATAAATACCAGCACATGGGTCCAAACCACTTGTTTTTTCTGGAGCATCGAAAAGCGAGATCTCAAACTATGTAGAAATAGCCACCGTGGAAAAACCTCTAAACCAAGCTGTCAACTGGCCTGGTACGTTCCTTTCTCTGCTAAATTTGTTTTTCATGGCTGAAGTGGAGGATTTAGAGGTTCAGAGTCCCGATTACCAGAATGTAGAGGAATCCCTAGAGGATAAAGACTTTGAAATATTCGATACTATGCTATTGAATGATAATGTAGAAGCTCCCAAAAGAAAATTGAAATTCGAAAAGACCAAGGAATCAATACCCATAGATTTTTTATTTCTCTATTTAACAAACTCCCAATTTCCCATAATTTGTAGAATGGTGCGCCCGTAACTACTCTCTATCCAAAGGGGTAATAATGTATGTGTCTGGGTCTAAAATCCTGTGTCCAATAAACTCCCTTGTCATCCATAACACCCTACTAATCCCCGCTGATTTTTCCCAAACGTCTACAAAGAAGAATACCTACTCTGGTTTTTTCGAGAGACCCCAGCCAAACAAAAATAATATTTCTTCAAAACACGCTCAAAGAATGATAGTCAATTTCTAAACCACCCTTTTCCCATTAATTACAATTTCTTCGATGAAGAAATGCAGTATCTGATAACCCTGGTGAGTCAATTTTTAGGTATGGATACTAATAAGTTCATCATGGAACCCTTGTTGAGCCTAATATTCACCCTTAGCACCGGTCAAGTAGGGTCTGATCCATTGAGTCATTCAACACAGTTTGCGCATCTTAAATTTGATGAGTTTTTAGCTGAGAACATTCATTCTTAGTTGATAAACTTCCACAAGATGAGACCTTTCAGGTTTTAGTCTTTTTTGATCGGAATGTTTTTTGTGTTCAATGAGGATAACCTACAACTCCCAGAAATGGTCATAACTGAGGAGGTGAGTAAAGATTATTGCAAGTTTATGAATTTTATTATAGCCCTAGTATACAATATTTATTTCAAGATAAATTGGCCCGAGACCTGCTAGAAATGAAAGAGCTCTTGCAGTTATCACCTGAAAGAAGAGTTGGAGATTGGTTCCTTTTTGAACACAATATTGTGATTAGAGTATATGTATTTTCTCACCAGCCTTATGTCTTACCGACATTATTGACACTGAGGGTATTTGCATTAGAATTGGTTAGACAAAGGTTGATAGTGGAAGATGAACATTTCTTGAGCTATAAGAAGCCTTCAGGGATAAAGTTTCCATGGACAGTTGGTGCTCTTAACATTAAGAGTAAAACAACTCTTTAGTGATTGAAAACATGCTCAAAGAAATGGGGTTCTCAATGGAATCCTCAATCAATTATGGCCTGCACCATACCATTTTAGATAGGAGGCAAGCAAATAAGAACAAACCCTTTGAGCATTCTGAGGTAGCAGGACTGTCTGAGGAAGCAAATTGGGTAGACTATACCAAGGATAGTAATGATGGTGAAGATATGAAAGAGGATCAGTTTTCTCCTGGACCAGGGGGTTCTCCTCCTCAACAAGATATTTATATCATTGTTGCTACATCTAACCATTTCACCCCATTAGCCAATTTCTCTGAAAAGATAAATAAGAGGGATTTCCCAGAAGCCATGGATGTGGATGAGGAGGATACTGCCAGAACGCCCAAGAAGATAAAGGTTGAAAATATAGGAAAACTTGTATAGGTTGCTAAGACTAAAAGAAGAAAGAAAATTGTGAAGGTCAAAGGCTCAGCCTTTGAAGTCCAGGATTACACATTTTATAATGTCCTTAAAGGAACTACAAATAAGTACAAGTCTAGAATTGAATTGCTAGATAAATATAAATATTTGGGTGAAAATACCTTTGATGAAAATATGAAGTTGTATGATGAAGTAATAAAATTGCCTCGTCATGATGTATCCCTGGTGACTGTTAGGGATCAATCTAAAGACACCTTAAATTTGGCAGTAGCTATAGGGAACAAATTGGCTAAGTTGAGGATGAATTTTAAGAATATTCTTGCCACATATATGATCCATTTACATAGGAAAATTGGAGATTTTATTTATACTAATATGTTTCGAGCAACATTATAGGTGTCAAAGTTGCGGTCCAACAAGAAAAGAGTGGAGGACTTGCTCAGAAAAGAGAAGGTTGAGAATAAGGCCCACCAAACACTAGATAAAGAAACTTCAGGTGGAGTTATTGGTGGAAGACTGCCACACTGATAAAGGGGTTGCTACACAAAAATTGTTAAAGGAAAAAGAAAATGCAATCCAACTATTAAAGAATAATTTGAGTATCCCAGCTACTCAACTCATACAAATTGTTGAGCTGAAAGAAATTAAAAAAAGAATGAATTTTTGAATACTAAACTGATTAATTGCAGGGAACGATTTCTTAGAATCGAAGAGAATGAGAAGCGGTGGGAGAAAGATGTAGGACTCTGGGATGAAAAAGAGAAATCTTTTGAAACAAAACAAGCATAGTTGGAAATGGAATTGAAAGAATTGAAAGAAAAGGATGAGGAATAGCAAGTGTGATTTATTCCATCTTATGTACAATCTGGGACAGATTCTCTTTCTCAAGCTCTGTCTCAGGTGAGTCTTAAGAATTTTGAAATCACTCGTTTAAAGAAACAGAACCGAGGCTTGGAAGACATGGATGAAAAGAAGGAAAAGGCTAGAAATATATTAGAAGACAAATGTAGGGAGCTGATAGAAAAGAACAACAAATTTGTAAAACAGGTTTCAGAACAGGAAGCCCTATAAGGAGAAAAACATATTATATGGGATGTGTTGATAGTAGAAGCAGCCAAGCTCAGGCCCTATTTATATTTCATTTTGGATAAAGAAATTGTCATAACAGCACCTATAAAAATGTTCATATGGAAAAGCATGACTTGAACAAAAAATCCGTGGACACATGTAATAATGTAATCAATTTCTTGAACAGTTTGACAAAAGAAGACCTCAGTAAATCAAATATCTAGGATAGATTTATGGTCGTCCCATGGGCCAGAAAAGTGGTAAATAAATACCGTCATTTTGAAATTGTTCAAGCAAAGGTTAATGTTATGCATAATCAGGTTAAAGATTTCATTCAAATTTTTAATCCTTTGTTCAATAGAGGGATTCCTTTCTTTTGGGAATAGAAACAGACTATGTTGTCTCAGAAGGAATACAATGAAGGGTTAATAAATTGCAGACAAGATCAGAAACAGTTTGACGATATGCAACAACAAGCCCTATCAGGTAGAACTGTGATTGACAAATTAACTGAAGATTTTGAAATGTTGTTTGACTTAAAGGCTATATGTACCCAACTACCAGAATTTTCTTATCCAAAAAATGTAGAGCTCAGTGTATTAGCTAGATATATGATCAATCTAGACATGCCAAATGCTAATCAATGGAAGACATTTGAAAATTATGGAAAAAGAAAGTACAGGTTGCACCAATAAGGACGTACATAAGAATGATGAGGATCAAAAGGAAATTTGTAAGACGATCAAGTGAGCCAAGATCCTAATGATGCATTGGTGTTTCTAATCCAGCATGCATGTTTCCCCCATCATTTTATGTTTTATGTACACCATGGAAAATGTGCCAAACTACAGCTTGTTAGAAATTTGTTTATCAATTTGTAACTAATTTTGTCCTTGTTTTGAGTTTGGTCTCAAGGGTCTAAGACACTATAAATATGACCTCAACTAAGGAATAAAGTGTTGGAACCCATAATACTTTTGCATTTATGTAATTTTGATATGTTTTAGTAAAATTTGCAGAGCCAAATGCTGGTTTTTTAACACAAAAACTCATGTGTATTTCTTAGTTACAGTCTGTGCTTTCTTTTCTTTATGTGCATGTATTTCTCATTAATCTCTCCATTATGTTTTCTCCCATATTTGAGATAAGTGTATGGTAGTTTACAGAATTCATACTTCTCTATGATCTGACTATCGTCTCTAATATCCACAAATTATTTCTACCAAAGTTAATGCAGAATTCATCTAACTGGTGCTCTGTGTTAATGGACTGCCATATTTCTTCATTTTCCACTGGACCAAAAATATAAATGACCGTAACTGAAGTACTACCTTTGTTTTCCAGACATTCCCCATGCAAATCGCTCTGTGTCTTTTGATAATTCTGAATCCATAGCCCAATTGTGCTTGCCTTGTTTTCAACCATGAAATCAACTTGAATTTGTTTTATCTTTAAATATGGCCTTGATAAATACTCTTGTGAGAAATCCCTCTCTGGAAAGGAAGAAGCCATCTCTCCTTTCCTAAAGTGGTTTTGATGTTACCTCATGGTCCACCTTCCACAACCTTGGGTGTGATTCTAAGTGCTAACAAACTAGTGTCATTGCCAGGGACGAAAAAAGTGCAAATCATCCCTAGGAAAACGACAAAGATTCAAAGAGAAAGGGTGTCTGTGGGAAAAAATATACTCCAGCAGTTGAATAAGGTTGTATTTTTTCCCTGGCGACTCCACATTGGTTCTGAGTGAATTATAGAAGGCATCCTAGCTTCCAGATGGCCACATACACGAGGTTATATTGACACTGAAATATTACAAGGTCTGGATAACCCAAAATAAATTACTTATAAATAAAGGAAAGAGCCAATTAGATATTCCTCAATTTGAAAATTCATCTACTCAATAATTTCGTAGCATTCAAGGTTCTGTGTGGAAAACTAATTTTGGAAGATCAGTACTAAAGTCTAAATCAAAACCTGACTTGAAGAACACTGAATTAAACCCTAGTAGGTTAGAGTCATATATTCTCGACTCTCTTTGGGAGAGCCTTCAAAACTTTGAAAACACCAACACAAGAAACCCTACTTTTCATAATTTTCAGCCTTATATCCCATCAGTGGTTCAAAACCCTCTGGTATTCCAAGATCCTCTTGTAATTCCAAATCCACCTCAACCAATGGCTGCCAGATTCTCCCCATTGGATTTTCTCATCGTGTTGCATGACCTTCCTCAAGTTTATGCCCAGAAAAATCTGTTCTATGATGGGGAGGGTAATGTCACGGTCATACATCATGTTGGTAGGTTTGACGATCTTATGGACCTGGAGCTGGTAGATGATGATGATGTCAAGATGAGGTTGTTTATGCTAAGCCTTTCTGGAGAGGCGAAGAAATGGTTCAAATAATTTCTCGTTGGATCCATTCATACATTTGAAGCTTTCAAAGCTACATTTCTGGAAGGGTGGGATGATAAGAGAATCCCTATGTAGGCGTTGTCCCAGTATAACGGTCTGAACAAGGGAGGTTTCAAATTTGTTCATGAATTTTCTAGTAGATTTATGAGAGTGTACAACTCTATCCCTATTGAAATCAAACCATTGGTAGGGGCTGCTAAACTCCACTATGTTGATGCTTTTGATAGTGACTTTACTTTGTTGTTGAGAGAGAGGAAGTCTACTAACCTTCATGTTATGTTTCAATATTCCTTAGAGGTGGAATCCAACATGATGGAGAGTGGAAAAATAAAGCAGAGAGTAGAAACAAGGAAACTTAGGGAAGAAAGACCTTTTGTTGCTGCTAATTCTTCTGGTGATGTGAGGTTTGAAATGATGATGAAGACAATGGAAAAGTTGATGGAGAAAATTACTGTAGATGGAAGGCCTATGAATAGGGAACAAAATTAGCCTCAAATCAGGAATCCAAATTTCATAAGACCCAGTCCTCCTCAACCCCCACGGATCATACAAAGAGATATAATGAATCCTAGAAACCCAAATGACCAGAAAATACATCCACCTTTCCCTAAAAACTATGTGGATGGTGAAGGTGAGTAAGAACTGACTGAATATCAAATCCATAATTTCGGTGATATGGATTCAAATATATACCTCACAGAAATAGAACATGACCTATATGACCAAGAGGATGCTCATAAGGATTTTGAGATAGAATCAGAACAGTACCAAAGGGGTACTTGCATACTATAGATGATTTCCAAAGAAAGATCCAATTGAGGAATAGATATGTTACTATCAATAAAGGAAGGCTCAACCCAAATCATCCTTCTAGAATTTAAATGAACACTGACAAGAGAAAAGAAAAACGAAAAGAAAAAATTGTATATAAAGAGCCTGTAGGTAAAGTGGAAAAGACAAAATAGGTCAAACAACCAGCACTGATAGAGACGAAAAAAATAGTGTCCACTTTCAACCGGCAAATGGAACTTTCAAAGGTAAAAATATCCATCCCTTTCAATGAGCTTCTAAGAAACAAAGAATACAGAGACAAGATAACAAGCATGGTTATGAGTCAAGTAGAATTTCAATTTGATACCTTAGAAGTGAATGAGGATGCTCCTACTATTGATTTTGGGTCTAAGCTTGAAAGTGGAGAAGAAGATGAATTTCCCCCCTTCTACCTGAGCCTAAATTTTCATGATATGGTTGTGCACAATGCCATGTTGGATTCAGGTGCCTCCCATAATATGATGCCAAAGGGAATAGTAGAAATTTTGGGGTTAGAAGTTACCAGACCCTATAAATATCTATATTCTTTTGATTCCAGGAAGGTAAAATTTCTTGGACTGATTAAAAATATGGTGGTGACTTTAACAGAGATGCCCTCTAAAACTGTGGTAATGGATGTTGTCATGGAAGACATTCCTCCCAAGTTTGGTGTACTATTGGCAAGGTCTTGGATCTCTAAGTTAAAGGGAATTCTGCAAATGAACATGTCATACGCTACCATTCCTATGGAAGGAGGAAGTAAAAGGTTATACAATGAGAAAATATCTTCATTTGTAGTCAGCATCCAAGACAAACCAGATGATAATGCTATATATGTTGTTGATACTGAATTGAGATCTTCAATTTTATTTAATGATGTCTCTCCCAGTAATATTGAAATTTATGCACCTGTTAAAAGGGAGGAGGAAGAAGAATATACAAAGAGAGAAGAAGCTCTGGAGAAGAAACAGAAAGACAAGGATCTATGGACCATGTGTTTTGATGGTTTGGTGGCTAAGGTTGGTGCTGGTGCAGGTGTGTATACTATTTCTCCTATCAGGGATTTTGAAAGTTTGTCTTATAAGTTAACTTTTGAATGTACTAACAATGTGGTAGAGTATGAAGCTTTATTGTTAGGGTTTCATGCTTTGAAAGATATGGGATCCAAAAGGATTCAAGTCATAGGGGACTCAGAGCTGGTAGTAAACCAAGTGAACAACAACTATCAAACCAGGAATCCTAGAATGAGGGCCTATAGAAATGAAGTGTGGGATATGTTTGGAAATTATTTCACCGAGCATACAATTCGAGAAGTCCCTAGATATAAGAACACAATGGCTGACTCCTTGGATGTTGCCACTGAAAAATTCCGGACTCCCACTACTAGCCAAAAGAAGTATAAGGTTGACACTATAAGTAGACCTTCCATATCTAATAATTCCAAATACTGGTAGGTATTTGAGGATGATATGCATATTAAGATATTTTTGGAATTATCTAGTGAGTTTGTGAATACTTAGGTAGATAATGAAAAATACAACCTTGAGGAGTTTCAAGGTGCCGCAGACGGTGAAGAAGGGATTGTCAAAGACATGAAGTACAAGGATTCCCAAGGGGGGAGGACATAGTGCAGTTGAAAGGAAATCATATTCCCAAAGGCCTAAAACCTCTAGAGAATTTTTTTCGACCAAAAAAATGTCGCTAAGAATCCAAAGATGAAGCCTGTCGACGATGCTATCAAGGATAAAAATATAGGTATTGAGGAACACCCAAATATCATAAAAATATCGAAGAATCTTCCTGCCAAGGAAAAAGAAGATTATATCCTTTTGATGAAGAGACACACAGACACCTTTTCATGGAGCTATGAAGATATTAAAGAGTATGATACCTCCATCATACAACATACCATCTCGATAAATCCTAGTGAAAGGACTTTCAAACAGAAACTGAGAAGAGTTAATTCGAAGCTACTGCCTATCATTGAGAAAGAGATCAGAAAATTGTTCAATGCCAATATCATTATAATTCTAAGGTTTTCCAAGTGGGTTGCGAATGTGGTACTAGTTAGAAAGAATAACAGTGAGATATGGCTTTGTATAGATTTCAAGAATCTTAACAGAGTCTCTTTGAAATATAACTACCCTTTTCCTAAAATGGAACACATTTTGCAAACAGTGGTGGGGTCTGAGAGGATTTCCACCATGGATGGTTTTTCTAGGTACAATCAGATAAAGTTGTTGCCTAAAGATTAGGAGAAGACTGCCTTCACTACACCATGGGGTACTTTTATGTATGCAAAGATTCCCTTTGGTCTGATGAACGTAGGGGCCACTTTCTAGTGTGTCATGGATATTTCCTTTCCAGACGAAAAATATAAATTTGTAGTTGTCTATATGGATGATATTACTATGTATTCTAGATCGGGCAGAGAGCATATAAGTCATTTGGGAAAAAAATTCCTGAAGTGCAAAAAATACGGGATATCCTTAAATCCCAAGAAATAAAACTTTGGGTTAGAGGAAGGAAAGTTGTTGGGGCGCATGATTTCAAAGGATGGCATAAATATTGATCCAGAAAGGATCAAGGAAATTCAGAAAGTTGAAGAACCAAAGAGAAAAAAGGAGGTGCAATCCTTCATTAGGTAGGTAAATTTTATAGGAAGGTCCATCCCTAGTTTTGTTGAAATACTGATGAAAATCACCAACAAGATGAAGAAATACCATGAGATTAAATGGACGTTGGAGGCAAGGGGGGATTTCAAGGATATAAAACAAGCCATTAAAGAAGCACCTGTTCTGATAAGCCCAAATTTTAGCACGGATTTTCTAATCTTTCTTATGCCTCTGATCACACTATTGCTGGAGTGATGTTACAAAAGAATGATCACAATGCAGAATAGCCCATAGCATTTTGCAGCAAATTGTTAAGGGGTGGGGAGTTGAAATATGACATAATGGAAAAACAAGTGTATTCTCTAGTCAAATATCTAAAAGATTTCAGATTTTACGTTCTCCATTCATCCATCATCACTTATGTTCCCAACAATGTAGTGAAAGGAATCCTTACACGGCCTGATTTGGAAGGGAAAAGAGCAAAATGGATGGT
Source organism: Pseudotsuga menziesii (assembly GCA_001517045.1). NCBI lineage: Eukaryota > Viridiplantae > Streptophyta > Pinopsida > Pinales > Pinaceae > Pseudotsuga > Pseudotsuga menziesii. Next base: position 86,820 of record LPNX010997640.1, on the reverse strand, counting down.
TTTGTTATCATAGTGTGACATTGAGATCAAACCCACCAAATTGGTTAAAGGTTGAGGACTGGTGAAAATGATGACAAATTCCAACTGTGATTTCTTGCAACTCAATTTTTTGATAGGACATTCGAGACAACCAGACACCGAGGTACAGGTAATGCTTCATTTCTCCATATCCCCATGGTATTTTGACATTGTATATGTACTACAAAATGCACATGGTCCTACGGGGCTGAGAAAAACAAGGGAAAGGTCAGTGCAGCTGAAATCAGCCAAGTTTTTCATTCTGAATGAATATCTATATTGGAAGGATCTAGGTGGTGTTTCATTAAATTGTCTTCTAGAGAATGAATCCCAGCAAACTATATAAGAATTTCATAAAGGAGATTGTGGGGGACACCATTCTTGGAAATTAACAGCAAACAAAATTTTGAGAGCCATTTTCTACTGGCCGTCATTATTTTCTTATGTTTATAAAAATATCCCTAAGTGCCACCAATGCCATATTTTTCATGGTAAGCAGAAACTTGTTTCACTTCCACTTAACCGAATATCTATGGAAGCGCCTTTCCAATAGTGGGGGATATAATTCATTGGAGAAATAAACCCAACCTCTTCAGGACAACATAGATGGATTTTGGCAACCATAGACTATTTTACAAAATGGATTGAAGCAATACCTACCAAGAGGGCTACTGATGAGGTAATTATGATTTTTTTGGAAGAAAACATTTTGGCTAGGTTTGGATGCCCCAGGAGGATAGTAAGAGACAATGCAACAACTTTCAATTCTAAGAAAATGATTAATTTTTTTCATAAATATCATATCAGCCTCAACCATTCTACTACCTATTACCCACAAGGGAATGGGCTAGCAGAATATTCAAATATAATCTTGGAAAATATTATTAAGAAGTTGTTGGAAGACAATAAGAGAGCCTGGCATACGAAGTTGATATATGCTTTATGGGTTGACAGGGTCAACAGTAAAAGAGCAATTGGGATGTCATCATTCCAATTGGTATACGAAGCTGAAGTGGTCTTTCCATCATCCTTGGGAGTACCTGTCATGAGACTATTGCAGGAGCAGCGGGCGAACCAAATCATATGCAAAGAAGAATCAATCAAATCATATAATTGAATGAATTAAGAGAAAATACCTATGGTAAAGTATAGATACACCAAGAAAAAATGAAAAATACTTTTTATAGGAGGGTCAAAGAGGATAAATTCTTGTTTGATGACTTGGTCCTGAAATGGAACGCTCCTCAAGAAGAAAAAGGGAAACATGGGAAGTTTGACCACATGTGGCTGGGCCCATATATCATTGTAGCACATAGAGGAAAGAACAATTCCATTCTACATCATCAGGATGAATCTCTGCTAGAGGGAGGTCCAATTAATGGTAGGTTTCTCAAGCATTATTTAACCTAAAAATAAGAGGTCAATCCGGTATCATAGTTGTATAAATTCCTTTATTTTCAAACAATACAGATGATGGTCCCCAAAGACTTGAAGCCCGAGGAGAAGGCCCTAAGGTCTAGAAGGACAGCCATGTTTCCCATTTCTTTGTTTCTTTTGTTTGCATAGATAACAACAATAAAAGTTTTGATGTCTGGAATGGGGGAGCCGCCCAATGGATTCAGCACCTAGTCTACGGGTTCTTTGCTACCTCACAAGGAGGAAAGAATCCCTAGATGGAGACACTTATTAGCACTTCTTTTGTGCTAAATAACTAGAAGGGGTTGGACCTGTAAAAGGAGGAATAAGGCCTATATAATTTTTTATATCATATTACCTTGAAGGATATTAGTGAGTTTCTGCAATAGATGAAAAGGCTTAAGTAAACTAGTTTGTGAGTTTTGAAAAAAGTAGGAATAGGTTAGGCTATAGGTCCCACTGCTCGTTAGATGAAGAGGAGTATAATATCTACAGTCATAAACAATCTCTATATTTGAGTATGCATAGAGAAAGAAATTTTTTAGATTAGCAGAAGGACGTGGAAAAGAGGTATATTCCGATGGCGATGATCAAGGGTCAGGGCAGATCGATGGGCAGAATCCATTTCAAAAATCTAAGGTGCATGATGAAAAAGGATTTTTGGATTTGTAGAATCGCTTAAATGCCAGCAAGTTTTAAGGGCCAAGATCGAGGATGGTCTTGATCAGCGATAGAGGTAAACTCTGCTAATCAAAATAGCTCATGGAAAACTGTGGTTCAAATTTGTGGAATAGTTTAAAGGGAAGGCATGTTTCAACTATGAAGATCAAGTCATAGAAATAGCTAGGGAGGAGAATGATTTTGCTGGCTGAACATGCGCAAAAGTAATCACTGTTAAAATCAATGGAATTTGGTAGGCCCCTCCAGCTTGAACGGAAGAGATGCAAGGTGTTTTTGATCGATGGTTGAGATCAATTCTGTAGATTTGAGATACTCAGAAGAATATAGTTGGGTTCCAGCAGAATATGAAATGGCCCTCACCTTTTGGTGGTCAGGATAAGGTATGATCCAGATTGATGGTTGAAAAGAGTTCCACCATTTCAAAGAACAAGATAAAAATACTTGGGTGAACAGTTGGAAGCCACGGATGGATAGCCTAGATTTAAGGAATTATTCAGATCAAAGAAGGTGATTGAAGGGCGATATAGTGGGAACAGGACTGTACAAATAATCGATGATCAAGATTAATGGGCCCAGATTAAAAGGTCCCATATCTACGGGTAAAGATCCATTTGGTTGGAAAATATGCACGGTCGATAGGGGAAATAAGATATTATAAAGACCAGCACATGGGTCCAAACCATTTTTTTTTTTTGGAGAATCAAAAAGTGAGGTCTTGAAATTTGCAGAAAGCACCACCATCGACAAACCTCCAAACCAAGATGTCTATTGGCCTAGTACGTTCATTTATCTACTAAATTGGTTTTTCATGGCTGAAGTGGAGGATTTAAAGGTTCAAATTCTCGAGTATCAAAATGTAGAGGAAACCCTAGAGGATAAAGAGTCTGAATTATTCGATACTATGCTATTGAGTGATAATGTAGAAGCTACCAAAAGCAAATTGAAAATCCTAAAATACCAAGGAATCTATACCCATATATTTTTTAGTTCATATTTATTTTATTTCTCTGTTGAACAAACTCCCAATTTCCCAGAATTAGTAGAATGGTGCACCCATAACTACTTTCCGTCCGAAGTGGTAATAATGGATGCATATGGGTCTAAAATCTTGTGTCCAATAAACTCCCTTGTCATCCGTAACACCTTGTTAATCCCCGTTGATTTTTCCCAAACATCTAATGAATAAAAATAAGAAGACCTATTCCAGTTTTTTGGGAGTCCCCATCCGAACAAAAAGAAGCTTTCTTCAAAACCTACTCAAATCCTGAGAGTCAATTGCTAAACCACCCTTTTCCCATTGATTACAAATTGTTCGATGAAGAAATGCAGCCTCTGATAACCCTGACGAGTCAATTTTTAGGTATGGATACTAATCAGTTCGTCACGGAACCCTTGTTGAGCCTAATATTCACCCTTAGCACCGGTCAAGTAGGGTCTGATCCACCGAGTCAGTACACGCAGTCTGGGCTTCTTAAATTTGATGATTTTTTAGCTGAGAACATTCATTCTAAGCTGATAAAATTCCACAACATGGGAATGTTTAGGTTTCAGTATTTTCTGATGAGAATGTTTTTAGCGTTCAATGAGGATAACCTACAACTCCCAGAAATGGTCATAACCGAGGAGGTGAGGAAAGATTATTGCAAGTTTATGAATTTTATTATATCCCTAGTATAATTTTTTCTTTCAAGATAAATTGCCCCAAGTCCTTCCAGAAATGAAAGATCTATTACAGTTATCACCTAAAAAAAGAGTTGGAGATTGGTTCCTTGTTATACCAAAATCCTGTCACCATCATGTGATAAGACATTTGACATACCTACTTTCCCTTTCACTGAATCCCAACTTTTGGAGTGGAAACTAAATGGTTTTTCATCAATCTTTCATACAAATTCCCAACATTGCACATGCCCCTTTATCCAGGATCGGTACCCCTATTCGCACCACCCATCATCTATTTCCCATAAGCAGTGCCACCGCTTATTGTCCTTTGTCCATAAGCGGTTATTACCAGAACCACTCTGTCATAGAAGGAGAAACACAGTACCCTGGGTTAAAAGGGAAAAAGAGAAGTTTCTCAAGGCTTATAGATGATAAGCCTCATTTCCTACCTTATCCCTACTATTGTGGGTTGGTTGAGCTCTAGATCCCTCATCCTAGGATCTTAGAATCCACCTCACCCACTAATTTCTCAACCATCTCTATCCATTAAAGCCATATAAATAAGAGCTCATAGCCATGGTTGAGGAGAGAACACTTGAGGTATTGTTATGCTGTTGGATTGACCATTGGCCCAAGATCATTTGGAGAGAGCATAGAGAGCTAGAGTCGAAGATTTTGGGGATGAGAAGGTCTGGTTTCATGGATATGCATGTCAACACTAAGGTTTGGTTGTAAACTTCTTCATATTATTTAATGCAATTTGATTTCTGTCCCACATATGTTGTTGTTCTTGTGATTTCACATATATGTTTCCAGATTCCTTAGTCACTAGCATAGATTAGTAGATCATATTATGGTTGCTTTGATATGTTTCCTGTTGAGCTTGATTGCAGGTACACAGGTGGACTATCAAAGCCTCATATTCCAGATATCTACAGCATCTAGGGAGAGTCTTCAACCTATGTCCTCTATTTGTTCTGGATATGAACCATTCAGACCAGTGGAACACCTTGCTATCCGCAGGAGGTGAAATATTCCAGCTAACAAATTTGGTGACTCTGTTGGGGAAATTGATATATGTATCAGTTGTTCTGATCTTCCTTGGTTCTTCAACACTTGTCTGAATCTAGGCTCCTTCTCCAACTCTCTTCAGTCAGATCTGTTATCTGACTCAATCAATTTGGGTTTGAAACCTCCAGATCTGTTTAGATATGAATTATTTTGACCTTTTATGCTCTTTTTTACTTTCAATCTATCAGTTCTTACCTTGATCTGGTCTTTTTCTGACTTGATCTATCATTCTCCTTGATGTTTTGGATTTATATAGAGAACCGCACATGTTCTGTTGGAAAGGAGCAGTGCCACCACCTGAGTCTAGTTAGCAATACGTGGTGCCATCGCCTGAGTCTAGTTAGTAATACGCAGTGCCACCACCTGAATCTAGTGAGCAAGGAGCAGTTCTGCCTCAAAACCGCCTGTCAGCGGCTTCATCTGCGCGGTGCCAGGTAGGCCATGTTCCAGACTTTGTATTTTGATTTTTTGTGTGTTTTTGGCTTACTTTTTGATGAAAATGAAGTGTATTCTACAGTCAGTTTGATTTTTATATTCCCTCTGCATTCAAGAGAGTTTATGTTTCTTGCATTAGATTTTGCTTTATTTTCTTTGCTTGAAACCTCTTGCTCTTTTCTGTAGATATTATTCATTGGAATTGGAAATATACATTTCATTTTTGTGAGTAGGTTGCGGTTTGTTTTGGACTTGGAATGCATGAGTGATCCATGTTGTTTTGATTCTTTCTTTTCTTGGGGTGATTCTTGTTTCCTCTTGCATGTTGATTTTTTCAGTGCTTGGTAGGAAATATTGGTTCTTTGTTTCCTTGTCTGTTTCAATGAGAAGTTTTTGTTTTCTCTCTCTTTTGCTTTATTCGCAAGCTTGTTGAATGATTTTCTTCTTGTTTTGTGCATGATTGTTTGAAATTCTAGATCTTACTTTCCTTGAGAAGAAACACCTATTTTCAGCTTTGCGTGCATTAGAGTTATATTTGTTTGGAAACGTTAGTGAAATCATCTTTCCATTGAGTTTTTATGTGTCTTTTTCAAGCATGAAAAGATAGGAAACATTTCTGGTTTATTTATGTTAAATGTTCTCTAGATCTCTTTTTTATTTGCTTTGAAGATTGTTTGGGGTGCATTGATATTTCACTTTTCGTTTGAAAAGATAGAATTGCATTTGCATTTGGGTGTGCATTTTTGGAAGAAAAGTGAATCTCTCTCCCTCTCTTAGGTAGAATTTCATGAAGAAGAAAACTTGCATTATCATATAGATCAGTGTGCATCTTCTTTAATTTCAAATTTTCACTCCATGGTTCCACCTAAATGCACAAGATAAAATTAACGATAGTACTAGGTTAAAACTTTTAGCAATTTGAGTGATAAGTTTGAGACATGTTTGGGCATCATTACGCATAGGAGCTGTCATTACTTGTCTGCATTACATCCTGGGACTCGTGCATTTCTTCCACATACCATTGGTATATCGAACGGCCTTTCACGTACCCTTGAGGTATATAGAAAGGTACTTCACGTACTCGATTGTATATAGGAAGGCCCCTTGTGAACGATTATGCATTAGACAGCACTACTATCGATTTGAGATCCCTCTTGTGAGGTTCCTAACTCTTATCCACTCCTTTCACATGTTTTCTTGCTGCTTTTAGTTTGAGTAGTACTTGCTTGTGTGTGGTAGTTAGGGGGTTATTAGACAGTTTAGAGATGGCATCCCAATATGGGACTACCACTCAAGAGGTCCCTTTCGAAGGTGTACCTTTTGTATTCCCTCCAAGTGAAGGTATTGGTCCTCCCTTTATTTCCACTCTAAATCTTCCTGGGTTAACCATAGGATTACCGGTACGATTGTTTAATCCAGTAATTCCTGTTACACCTAATGTCTCAAATGTCACTTGTCCTCCAAGAGAGGATCGACCTGAACCTAATCCTACTCCTTCTTCACTAGTTATGGATTCATCCCTTTCTCCTTCTTTGCTTTACCAAATATCTACATTTATTAGTCATGTGGATAAGAAGAAGAAGAAAGGGAAGGGTAAAAAGAAGAAGGATAAGAAAGAGAAAAAGCAGCAACCATCTGCTCTTGATGGTGCTCGTTCTAAGAGAACACTCGAAAAACCAAAGTTCCCTTGTAAGATTTGTAAGGGGGACCACCTTCTTAATGTGGAAATTGAACCCAGTGATAGATTAATTTTACTCACAACAATTAACAATTGATCATGCAAAATCACTCACAAAAGAGACTGAAATTGGAGCTGAACACTAAACTGTATTAACTCAGTGTACAATAGCCAACCCTGTAACATAATAGGTTTTTGAATAAATAAAATACATCAGGGATTTGAATGCATGAGGAGCAATTCGAATCTAGCATAAAGCAGGCTTACTAAAATTAAGCAAATCCCCCATAGGTGTAAAAAGCTGATCCCAAATCTGTCATGGAGCTCACGAATTAGCAAAATGGATTAGGCAAGGTAAAGAGTTATGGAATGAAAACTCATACATGCTTTTCCAAGGAGAAAAGAGTGGAGGATGAAGAGGACAAAAAACTAGTTCACCTCACCTAGTCTAGCTTTTCCATTTGCCTTAAAACAGTGAAAAAGCAGGCAATAAAGCAGAAAAAGCAGAAGGGCACCTAGGAGGCCAGGAATAAAGCAGAATTGATTCCTTGAGGTTTACCAAGCACTACATGAGTCAAATAAGGCAAGTTTGACCACTATGGATAGGTAAAAGACAACTTGCACAAGGTGGGACACATGAACTAGGCTAATAAGACAAAAATAATTAAATTAATGTCTAAGGTAGTAAACTATGGGTTGATTATTCTAACACCCCCCCTTAATCCTGACTTATGAGTAATATATCAGAAAATTATAGGGCCTAGCAACAAGGCTTAGTCACCCTTTACATACTGCATGTCCATTTAAACAAGCAAAGAGGCAAAACCAACTTGGGAAAATCCTCCCTTAAACATGGACTGTAAAAAAAAATTTGGAAATCTTGTCTTCACTCATGCTTCATAGCATGATCAGCAATCCCCAGTAGTGATTTGATATTGCTGAAGGTATTCTCACAAAATTATTTGGCGAAGATATCAGCTGCTTGTTCTGAAGATGAACAGAAGAGTAGGTGAATGGTGCCATCATGCACAAGCTCTCTGATGTAGTGCATATGGATCTCAATGTGTTTGGTTCTCTGCTTCTAAACTGGATCTTTGTAGATTCGAATGGTACTCTGGTTATCACAGTAGATGGTAGTTGAGTACTCTGATTCGAAACCACACTCTCCAAGTAAACCCTGCAACCATAAACATTGAGTTGCTGCATTAACAACTCCACTGTACTCTGCTTCTGTAGATGAGAGTGCAATGGCACTCTATTTCTTGCTTGACCAGCTGATTGGCCCTTTTGCAAGCATGAACACATATCTTGATGTGGAATTTTTTTCTGTGTTATCACCTGCCCAATCACTATCAGTAAATCCAATCAAATCAAGATCAGATTTTGCTTTATAGAAGATCCCATGTGTCCTTGTTCCCTGAACAAAGTTAAGGATCCTTTTGGCTGCTTTCCAATGGATCTCATGAGGCTGATCCATGTATCTAGAAGCCACACTTACTTCATAATAAATATCAGTTCTAGTATGTGTCAGATACAACAAACATCCAATCAATTTCCTATACAGTGTATTGTTTACCATAGGTGAAGAATCAGCGTCTTCCAGCTTCACTCCTGAAAGGAAAGGAGTTTTTCTTCTTTGCAATCCTTCATTCTGAATTTGTTCAGCAAGTCCAAGGCATATTTTTACTGGTGCACCTTGATTCCAGCTTTGTTTTGAGCAATCTCAAGCCCCAAAAATTGACTTAAGAGCCCCAAATCTGTCATGGAGAAGGCTTGGTTCATAGCACCCTTTAAGGAAGCAATCTCATCCTTTGAGCTTCCTGTAATGAGGAGGTCATCAACATATAACACAATGATCATTAATGAACCATTAACTAACTTCAAATAGACATTTGGATCTAATTTTCACCGAACAAAATTCAGTGATAGCAAGAAGCTATCGATCTTGGCATACCAAGCCCTGGGGGCTTGCTTTAGCCCATACAATGACTTTCTCAACCTGCACACAAGAGAAGGGTTAGTGGAAAAAACTTGAGGCTGCTGCATATATATCTCCTCAGTGAGATCTCCATTCAGAAAGGCACATTTTACATCCATGTGATGTACCTCCCATTGCCTTGAGGCTGCAATGGCTAAGGCTAGCCTGATGGAATCCATCTTTGCCACTGGGGAAAAGGTCTCATTGTAATCTATGCCATGAACTTGTGAGTGGCCCTTGGCTACCAATATGGCCTTGTACTTTATTGGTGAACCATCAGCAGCAAATTTGGTCTTATAGACCCACTTACACTGTACTAACTTTCTCCCTAGGGGAAGATCCACTAGCTCCCATGTGTTGCTCTTCTGAAGTGAGATGAACTCCTCCTTCATGGTTGTTTGCCATATTGGATCTCCTACTGCTTCTTCATATGTTTAAGGATCATACTCCACCATCAAATAGAATTTTTCAGCAAACATAGGATCCTTCATGCACAGACCACTCTCAAATTGAAATCTAGTCCTCCTTGGGTCATTGGGATCCCCAGCTAGCTCTCCTGCTGCATGTAGTGTCTTGGCTGCCCATTTTGGCCTTGTAGGGATTTTAGGGTCTGCAATAAACTCATATCCATCAAACAAATCAGAATCAGCATGTTCAACAAACTCTTTACTTACTTCCTGAGGTTCAGGTGGAGAAGAGGCTTCTCCAACTTCCACTGCTGCAAGGGGTTCTTCATCAAACTGAACACACCTTTCGATGAAGGATTTGTTTGTGATAAAATTTATCAGTTTGTACCCTTTTGAATCTTTAGAGTATCCAACAAAAGGACACTCTTGGCTTTGGGGCTGCAAAGCCTTCCTCTTCTCTGTTGGAATTCTAGCCCAATCCTTTGAGCCAAAAATCCTGAAATGGGTCACATTTGGCTTGTGCCCACTCCATGCTTCGAAGGGAGTCATACCATCAAGCTGTTTATGAGTCACCCTATTCTGAATATAGGCTTCACAGTTGATAGCTTCGGCCTAGTACTTTGGTGGCAAATTTTTGGCCTCCATCATGCATGTTGCCATCTCCTTCAATGATCTGTTCTTCCTCTCAGCAACACCATTTTGTTGTGGTGTGTAAGGGATGGAATGCTAAATATGCATGATAATTAATAAAATCAGACTTGACATACTCACCACCATTGTTAGATCTGAGGACCTTGAGTTTCCTTCTAAACTGGTTCTCAACCAAAGCCTTAAAGACTTTGAATAGGCCAAAAACTTCAAACTTGTGTTTCAGGAAGTAAACCCAGCAATACCTGGAAAAGTCATCAATGAAAGTCAATGCATATTTGGCCTGACTCATGGACATATGAGGGAATGGGCCAGAAACATCACTGTGGATCAGCTCGAGGGGTGCAGAGGTTCTCTCATGACTAGTTCTCTCAAATTTATGCTCTGGGTGTTTTCCTAGGATACAACCTTGGCAAACTCCTTTGGAAAATTTTATCTTGGGCAACCCTATGACCATCTCTTTTTCACTAAGATCATAAAGATACTTGTAATTTAGGTGGCCAAATATTTCCTGCCAAATCTTGCTAGCCTCATTAGCATGAATTAGAAGAGCAGAGGGGTTTGAGTAGGGTAGGAAGTGTGAGAACATGTATACCTTTTGAGCATGATTCGCAACTCCTTTTGCAATGACTCTACCACTTGAGATCTATGTGATCTCAACTTCATCAGGGGAGAATATGACTTTATTAGGAGACCCAGTGTGGGTCATCTGGTACACTGACAAGAGGTTGGAGGCAAGACCAGGCACATACAACACATTGCTGAACTGACCATGATCAAGATCAATCCTCCCTTTGCCCAAAATTTCAGTGAGAGAGTCATCTCCTAGTACTATAGGTGGTCCTTTCGACATGTCAAGTGAGGATAATGCCTCCTTGGCCGAAACCATGTGTCTTGAAGCTCCAGAATCGATGATAAAACTGGGTGAGCTTGATGTGCCAGCGACCAATGCATGAACTCTCTCTCTGTCATCTGAACTTGATCCTCCTTCTCTCTTCTTTGAGCTTTCTGGAAGGGAGATGCCATTCTTCTCCAGGAGTTGGGTCAACATGTCTATTTGATTCTTCATACAAGAGCTTTCAGTGTGATTGCCCTTATTGCAGTATGTGCACTTGCTCATTTCACCTTTGTTTTTCTTCTTCTGGTAGTTCTTCTTGGAACCTTGTGGCTCCTCCGGAGACTATTTCTTGTCTCTCTTTTGCTCAGGTGTCTTTTTAGCTTTCTTTTTGCTTTTTGAATCCACCTTCGAATATCCAACAATCAAAGCTTGATCTTTGGATGGTTTGATGGTTCCCATCATCACCAGCTTATCCTGTTCTTGTGTGAGAGATTCCATGAAATCTGTAAGGCTAGGCATCTTCCAGGTTCGAGCTATCAGTTTTGTGGCATAGAAGGTCGAAACAAACACTAAATAGTTAGGTCCTAGCTTTGAGAGAATGGACAGGATGAGCTGATCATCCTTCTTTTTGATCCTACACTGTTTCAGCTGCAAAACAATTGCTTTGAACTTGGAGAAATATAGCTGCAGGGATTCAAAGCTATTTGGACTTAGAGAAATCAGCTCATTTTCAATTTGATGTCCCCTTATCTCATCTGTATTTCCAAAAATATCAGCAATATTCTCCCATACTTCATTCGGTGACGTCAATCCATCAAGATGGAAAAGGGGGTCTCTGGAAATACTCAGACACAGGAGACCATAGGCCTCATCCCTCCTGTTGTGCCATTTTATCTTCTCTGCAGCTGCATTGGGCTCTGCTTCTATTTCCATAGTCACCCTGTAGAGGCCTTTCTCTCTCAAAAGTATCTCCATCTCTGCTTTCCATTCAAATAAATTGAAGGGAGTCAAGATAGTTTTATGTGATTGATCCATAGCTTAGAAAATCTGTCCCGGTTGTCATTAGAAGGCTCCCAGTCACTGATGTCGAACCTAAAAAACAATTTTGAAGGAGAGAAATCAATCTACAATGGCTCTGATACCATGTGGAAATTGAACCCAGTGATAGATTAATTTTACTCACAACAATTAACAATTGATCATGCAAAATCACTCACAAAAGAGACTGAAATTGGAGCTGAACATAAAACTGTATTAACTCAGTGTACAATAGCCAACCCTATAACATAATAGGTTTCTGAATAAATAAAATACATCAGGTATTCGAATGCATGAGGAGCAATTTGAATCTAGCATAAAGCAGGCTTACTAAAATTAAGCAAATCCCCCATAGGTGTAAAAAGTTGATCCCAAATCTGTCATGGAGCTCATGAATTAGAAAAATGGCTTAGGAAAGCTAAATAGTGATGGAATGACAACTCATACATGCTTTTACAAGGATAAAAGAGTGGAGGATGAAGAGGACAAAAAACTAGTTCACCTCACCTAGTCTAGCTCTTCCATTTGCCTTAAAACACTGAAAAAGCAGGCAATAAAGCAAAAAAAGCAGAAGGGTGCCTAGGAGGCCAGGAATAAAGTAGAATTGATTCCTTGAGGTTTCCCAAGTGCTACATGAGTCAAATAAGGTAATTTTGACCACTATGGATAGGTAAAAGACAACTTGCACAAGGTGGGACACATGAACTAGGCTAATAAGACAAAAATAATTAAATTAATGTCTAAGGTAGTAAACTATGGGTTGATTATTCTAACACTTAAGGAGTGTCCTAGTATCTCCCATGTACAAGAAGAGTGGTATAAAATATCCAAACCGTCTATGTCATCAATCTCTGATCATCATGTTGATGATACTCCCTCACCCATTAGTAAAAGGTCGTAAGGGTAAAGTCTTGTATCCTTGTTTGATATGCAAGGCTATGCATCGCACTTTTATTTATCCAAGCATTGATGAAGCATTGTGTTGGTTGGAAAATATTATTGATCATCAACAGGTTATTCCAACAAGTGATAGTAAGTTATCCCTCGATCCCCCACTGGTTGACCAAGTGGTCGATTCGGATTTATCTATGGTTGATCCCACTCTCCCTTTTGAGAGTGATGTTAAAGTGGTTGATTTGGTGTCATTTCCACCCGATCCCACTCTTTCATCAAAGAGTGTTAGGACTGAAGTAGTCGCTTTGACAAAATCTTTGTCTTGTTCTTCTCTTCCAGTAGAGAATGAACCAAAACCTGCCGAAGTTTTTATGCTTCATTCTGATTGTTCTCGACAAGAGGAAATTTTGTCTGTTTCGACAGAACCCTCTCTGAGTAGTGAGGTTATTTCCTTTGACTAGAGTAACCTAACAAAGTCTTGTCTTCCTTCGAGTGTTCCTTTCCAGATAGTTGTGAATGTTACTGCTAGGCGGATACTTCACACTATTGTTGATGAAGGGTATTCTGTTAGTATTCTATCCTCAACTGCTTGGAAAGATTTAGGCTCTCCTCAGCTTGTGCCAGCCATCGATCAGATACTGGATTTTAATCAAAGGCCTACTGCACCTTTAGGGATCCTTCCTCTTTTACTTATTACATTAGGAGGGAAAACTGTCTGTATTGATGTTATGTTGGTCCAAGGTCGTTTAGATTTCAATCTGCTCCTTGGACGTGATTATTTTTATGCCATGAAGGATGGTGTGTCCACACTCTTTAGAGTTATGAATTTTCCCCATGATGGGAAGATTGTGACCATTGACCAGCTTTCTTTTGTTACACCTGACCATCACATCACTCCTAGTAATCAGACTACCCTAAATGTGTCACATGTTCTTGTGGTTCCTTCCACTTATTCTAGTTGGATTCTTCCCGTCCTCAGTAAAATGGGGGGCATGGCTCTAGTCTATGGATATCATAATGGAGCTAAGCCGCTAGCTTTTATGTAATGGGGGAAACCTACCAACCTATGGATATCATGTTGGGTAGGAGCAGGTTTGAGAGCATAGTTTACCCTTTGGTTTCAAGCTCGTTAAAAAATAAAACCACTCCTTAAGCATAGTTTACGCTTTTGGTTTCAAGCTTGCATAGAAATGAAACCATGTTCTGAGAAAAGTTCCCATTATATGTCAAGCTCATTAAAAAATGAAATAGCACCTGACCATCATGTCAGGTTCTGACCATCATGTCAGTTTTCCCTGAGCAAAGTTCCCATTCTATGTCAAGCTCGTTAAAAAATGAAATGGATATCCTCAAGCATAGTTTACCTTTTGGTTTCAAGCTTGCATAAAAATGAAACCATTCCTGAGCAAAGTTCCCATTCTATGTCAATCTTGTTAAAAAATGAAATGGATCTCCTCAAGCATAATTTACTTTTTGGTTTCAATATTGCATAAAAATGAAATCATTCTTGAGCATAGTTCATTTTCTATTTCAAGCTCATTAAAAAATGAAGTAGGTTTCCTTAAGCATAATTTACCTTTTGGTTTCAAGCTTGCATAAAAATGAAACCATGTTCCAAGCATAGTTACCTTTTGTTTCAAGCTTGCGTAAAAATGAAACATATCCCCTTCCCTTGATTTGAGTCTTCCCTTTAGTGTTAGAACTCGAACCTTCTTTTCACCTGCCCGATTCTCGTTCTTCCTACCCCCTTGGTGAACATTTTCACAATAGTAACCAAGTTTTTAGGTTGGGTATGGAATAAGAATAGTCAGATGAAATGAAGCTTGGGGGGCATGTCAAGCCCCTAGCAATCATGTTAGGGGTAAGGTTCACTAGCAATCATGCTGGGGGAAATATTCCAACCTCTGTATACCATGTTAATGGGATTTTTCAAGCATATTTTACCCATTGGTTTCAAGCTTGCGTACAAATTAAACCAATCCCTCAGCATTCTTTCAACTGATCTTTGAGCTCATTAAAAACAGTAAGATGGTGTTGAGCTTACTTTTCATTTTCCATGCTCTAGTTAAAACATGAAATTTGGTTTGAGCTTAGTTTATTGTTTTTTCGTGTTCTAGATTCAAACATGAAAAATTATAATGGATTTCTCTTTAAACCTTTTTCATGCTCCCTAAATACGAAAAGATCGTTGAGCGATCTTGTCTTCTTCACGCTCGTTAAATTATTTGAAAATTCGTCCGTCCGACGGTAGGTTATCGCTTTTTCGGTTCAGATAGGACTTTTTACGAAAAAGGAATACTCCAGCCAACCATGACTGGAAGAGTTCTCTAAGGTATTATTTTACACTTTTTCGGGCCTTAGAGACTAAATCATACGAAAAAGGACCCCCTTGGATTCTTCTTCCGTATTCGTTCAGACTCTTTAAACATGAACGATACTAAGTTTTCTTTCATTGGACTCGTTAATTAAACATTGAGTGACCCATTTTGGGAATGAACCCCTTCTCTCTTAGGTTTGTAAAACATGTGAGTCTGTACTAACAAGCTATATCGAGTGTTTGTTACCCTCTTTGAACTTATAAAACCGAAAAGAGGCACTCATCAATCATGATGGGGGAAATGGGAAGGGAATCATTTTGTAAATAATGGAAGTTGTTTGTCGTTACCTTTAAACATGGCACTTGTCTGCACAATCATGTTAGTCAATTGGGTATTTAGTTGATCTCTGTGATGATCCACTTTCATGATTCACGTCACTCCTTTGAGTCTCTCAAAAGAATGCATTTTCCACTGTCACATTGGGTGTCTGTCCTGTCTAGTCATGATGCCAATTCTTTTTTTCATGTTGCCTGATGTTCAAAGGAGATCTAAAGAAGTTTTAACTCTGCAGTCTATACAGTCTTTGTGTCAGTATCTTTGAGTCAGTCATATGGTTACTACATTCACATCATTCCAGAACTATGTTCTGAGTTTCGTGTCGTCGATGTGGGACTCATCATGGCCCTCCTTTGACAAGACTTTTCCCATCGACATCAGCTCATCATCCAGGAAATAGTCTTAGAAACAATATTTAGTACCTTGAGATCTGTATGCCTTAATGATAGTTTCTCTCACTCTTGACATAGGTTCACATCATTGACCTTTGATCGATAGAATCGACTGAGTGTTCAACATCAAGACATCTATTCACACTTAGTAGATTGTTCTATAGTACCTTGGGAATCATTGACATTAATGATGATCTCCCTCGCACTTGTTAACAATTCACATCATTGGCTGGTAATCAAGTGGTTTCTACCATGTCCGACTTCAGATCATTGTAATCACATGGATAGAATCATACTTTGTGCAAGACGAGATGAATACCCTGAGTATTTGTGTAAAGTGCTCATTGCTTTTCCCCATGTTGCGATGGAGTTTTGTATATCTAGCTTGGATCCACATTTGTATGGTCATGGCTATGCTCAAATTTGCGTGTCTATGACATAGATCTACGTTGTATGTCTGGTAGCTATGTCCAACTTTGAGTCCTCTATCACATGGATCTACGTTGTATTCTAGTAGCCATGCGTGTTTATTCCTCTCATGGATCTACCTTGTATTGGTTTGTAGCTATGAGTTTGGTTACTTGTGTATATGAGTCAACATATTGATGTACAACAGATGCCTACTTGACAACATGCTCCGATCGAGCTGACATTTTCATCTCTTGGAAACGACTTGCTCTCAAAGCTCTCGTTTATCATATCCCTCTAAGAATCATGCTTTGGGGGGCATCCTATTATACCAAAATCCTATCACCATCATGTGATAAGACATTTGACATACCTACTTGCCCTGAATCCCGGCTTCTGGAGTGGAAACTAAATGGTTTTTCATCAATATTTCATACAAATTCCCAGCACCACACATGCCCCTTTATCCAGGAGCAGTACCCCTGTTCGCACCACCCATCATCTATTTCCCATAAGCAGTGCCACCACTTATTGTCCTTGGTCCATAAGCAGTTATTACCAGAACCGCTCTGTCATAGAAGGAGAAACACGGTACCCTGGGTAAAAAAGGAGAAAGAGAAGTTTCTCAAGGCTTGTAGATGATAAGCCTCGTGTCCTGCCTTATCCCT
Source organism: Pseudotsuga menziesii (assembly GCA_001517045.1). NCBI lineage: Eukaryota > Viridiplantae > Streptophyta > Pinopsida > Pinales > Pinaceae > Pseudotsuga > Pseudotsuga menziesii. The sequence goes on along the minus strand of LPNX010997640.1, from coordinate 69,934 downwards.
ACTGTTGTGGGTTGTTTGAGCTCAAGATCCCTCATTCTAGGATCTTATAATCCACCTCGCCCACTAATTTCTCAACCATCTCTATCCATTAAAGCCCTATAAATAAGAGCTCATAGCCATGGTTGAGGAGAGAACACTTGAGGTATTGTTATGTTGTTGGATTGACCATTGGCCCAAGATCATTTGGAGAGAGCATAGAGAGCTAGAGTCAGAGCTTTTAGGGATGAGAAGGTCTGGTTTCATGGAGATGCATGTCAACACTAAGGCGTGTTTGTAAACTTCTTCATATTCTTTAATGCAAGTTGATTTCTATCCCACATATGTTGTTGTTGTTGCGATTTTGCATATATGTTGCTAGATTCCTTAGTCACTAGCATAGATTAGTAGATCATATTCTAGTTGCTTTGATCTATTTCATGTTGAGCTTGATTGCATGTACACATGTGGACTATCAAAGCCTCGTATTCCAGATATCTACAGTGTCTAGGGAGAGTCTTCAACCTCTGTCCTCTATTTGTTCTGTATCTGAACCATTCAGACCAGTGGAACACCTTGTTGTCCATAGGAGGTTGAATGTTCCATCTAACATTCCTTTCTGAACACAATAATATGATTAGAGTATATGGATTTTCTCACCCTCCTTATGTCTTACAGGAATTCTTAACACTGAGGGTATTTGCATTAGAATTGGTTAGACAAAGGCTGATAGTGGAACATGAACATTTCTTGAGCTATGAGAAGCCTTCAGGGATAAAGTTTCCATGGATAGTTTCTCCTATTTCCATTAATAGTAAAGCATCTCATCCATCAATTGAAAACATGCTCAAAAAAATGGGGTTCTCAATGGAAGCCTCAAGTCAATTATGACCTGCACCATATCATTTTAGATAGGAGGCAAGCAAATAAGAACAAACCCTTTGAGAATTTCGAGGTAGCAGGACTATCTAAGGTGAAAAATTAGATACACTATCACAAGGATATTAATGATGGTGAATATATGCAAGAGGATTAGTTTTCTCTTGCACCAAGGGGTTCTCCTCCACAACAAGATATGTCTAGCATTGTTTTTGCAACTACCCATATCACCCCATTGGCCAATTTCTTTGAAAAGATAAATAAGAGGGATTTCCCAGAAGCCATGGATGTGGATGAGGAGGATACTACCAGAACGCCCAAGAAGCTAAAGGTTGAAAATCCAGAAAAACTTGTACAGGTTGCGAAGACTAAAAGTGGAAAGAAAATTGTGAAGGTCAAAGGCCCAGCCTTTGAATTCCAGGAGTACACATTTGATAATGTCCCTGAAGGAACTACAGATAAGTACAAGTCTATAATTGAATTTCTAGATAAATATAAAGATGTGGGTGAAAATACCATTGATGAAAAGATGAAGTTGTATGATAAAGTAAGAAAATTTACTGGTCATGATGTATCCCTGGTGACTGTTAGGGATCAATCTAAAGACATCTTAAATTTGGAAGTAGCTACAGGGAAAAAAGTGGCCAAGTTAAGGATGAATTTGAAGAAGATTCCTGCCACGGATATGATCCATTTACATAGGGAAACTGGAGATATCATTTATACTGATCTATTGCAGGAAGCATTACAGGTGTCAAAGTTGCAATCCACCAAGAAAAGAGTGGAGGACTTGCTCAGAAAAGAGAAGGTTGAGAATAAGTCCCACCAAACACAGATAAATAAACTTCGGGTGGATTTATTGATGGAAGACAGCTGGGATAATAAAGGGGCTGCTACGAAAAATGTGTTAAAGGAAAAAGAAAATGAAATCCTGCTATTAAGGAATAAGTTGAGTATCCTAGCTACTCAACTCATACAAACTGCTGAGCTAACCAAAATTGGAAAAGAAAAGGAAGTTTTGAATACTGAACTGATTAATTGCAGGGCAAGATTAATTAAATTAGAATAGAAGGAGAAGCAGTGGGAGAAAGATACAGGACTCTAGGATGAAAAAGAGAAATATTTTGAAACAAAACAAGTAGATTTGGAAAACGAATTGAAAGAATTGAAAGAAAAGGTTGAGGAACAGCAAGTTCCAGTTATTCCATCTTCTGTACAATCTGGCACATATTCTCTTTCTCAAGCTATGTGTTAGGTGAGTCTTAATGATTTAGAAATTATTGGTTTAAAGAAACAGAACTGAGACTTAGAAGACATGGCTGAAAAAAAGGAAAAGGATAGAAAGATATTAGAAGACAAATGTAGGGAGATGATAGAAAAGAACAACAAATTGGAAAAACAAGTTTCAGGCCAGGAAGCCCTACAAGGAGTAGAACATCTTATATGGGATGTGTTGATAGTAGAAGCGTCAAAGCTCAGGCCCTATTTAGATTTCATTTTGGATAAATAAATTGTCATAACAGCAGCTAGAAAACATGTTTAGATGGCAAAGCAAGACTTGAACAAAAAATCCATGGACACGGCTAATAATGTAATCAATTTCTTAAACAGTTTGACAAAAGAAGGCCCCAGGAAATCAAATATCCAAGATAGAGTTTTGGTCATCACATGGGCCAGAAAAGTGGTAAATAAATACACTCATTTGGAAATGGTTCAAGCAAAGGTTAATGTTATGCATAATCAGGTTAAATATTTCATTCAACTTTTTAATCCTTTGTTCAAAAGAGGGCTTCCTTTCTTTTGGGAAGAGAAAGGGCCTATTTGTCTCAGGAGGAATACAATTATAGGTTAATAAATTGCAGACAAGATCACGGACAGTTTGACAGTATGCAACAACAATCCCTATCATGTAGAACTGTGATTGACAAATTAACTAAATATTTTGAAATGTTGTTTGACTTAAAGGCTATATGTACCCAACTACCAGAATTTTCTTATCTAGAAAATGTAGAGCTCAGTGTACTCACTAGAGAGATGATCAATCTGGACATGACAAATGCTAATCAATGGAAGACAGTTGAAAATAACAGAAAAATAAAATACATGTTGCTCCAATAAGGACATAAATATGCATAACGAGGATCAAAAGGACAGTTGTAAGACGATCAAGCGAGCCAGGATCCTGATGATGCACTATTGTTTTTAATACATCATGCACATTGCTCCCATCATTTTTTGTTTTATGTAAACCACAAAAAATGTGCCACGCTATAGTTTGTTAGAAGTTTGCTTATCAATTTGTAACTAATTTTGGCCCTATTTTGAGGTTGGTCTCGAGGGTCTAAGACACTATAAATATTCCCTCAACTGAGAAATAAATGGTTGGAACCCATAAGACTTTTGCATTTATGTAATTTTGATCTATTTTAATAAAAGTTGCAGAGATGGATGGTGGTTTTTGAATGCAAAATTTCATGTGTATTTCTCAGTTACAGTCTGTGCTTTGTTTTCTTTATGTGCATGTCTTTCTCATTAATATCTCCATTATGTTTTCTCTCATATCTGAGATAAGTGTATGTTAGTTTACATAATTAATACTTTGCTATGCTCTGACTATCGTCTCTGATATCCACGAATTATTTCTACCAAAGTAAAAGCAGAATTCATCTAGCTGGTGCTCTGTGCTAATGGACTGTCATCTTTCTTCTTTTTCCACTGGAACAAAAATGTGAATGACCGTAACTGAAGTACTATCTTGATTTTGCAGACATTCCCCATGCAAATTCCTCTGTGTATTTTGATAATTGTGACTCCATAGTCTAATTTTTCTTTCCCTATTTTCAACCATGAAATCAACTTGAATTTGTTTTATCTTTAAATCTGGACTTGATAAATACTCTTGTGAGATATCCCTCTCTATAAAGGAATAATCCAACTCTCCTTTCCTAAAATGGTTATGATGTTACCTCAGGGTCCACCTTCCACAACCTTGGGTGCGATTCTAAGTGCTAACAGATTGGACTTGATAGGGACTGTGTGTATGTGCAAGATGCCATGGGTGGCATGGCATGATCGAGATATAAGGAACCTCTGAGGGGAGGTCCATGGTGATCCAACAGTGTAGGATTTTCTTGCTCTGTGTGGTTTGTGTAAGTTCTTCTAGCTCCCGCTCAGGATTTTAGCAAAGCTATTGCTAGACAAGTTGATGAGCTTATAGGACCAGGAGACAAAGTGTTTTATCATACAGGAGGAGCAGATTGAGATCACGCTCCTTGATATATATTTCTTTACTAGGATCCATTTGTTGGGTTTGGTTGATGACACTACATTGAAGCTCTCACATGGGGTGTCATTGGACGACCTCTATGAGAGGCATTGCTATGCCTCTGCATCAGTGCACTTGTCATACATACTGGTGTGCAACATTGAGAGTATTGACACTTAGGTTGTGGTAGTGATGCTGTTGCAGATACTAGGATCATCAGGACTGTACAAAATCTCAGGATATCAGCCCCATATGGTGGAGAATTTTTTGAGGGGCACCTACTTTGGGTGTGCCCAGATGTATCTAACTCGGGTTCGGTGTGCAATGAACCATGCTATTTCAGTGGGACTGGATTTTTGTTTCCCCACATTCTTGTGCTCATTATTTTTTGAGCGGCTTCCTACTCTACAACTACATTTGGTGGTGCATGAGGGAGGACCTTGCTATCCTCGCATGAGGTGGTGGAGAGAGATGATGATCAAGGAGGGAAGCGGATTAGTGGGTTGATTCTTCACCCAAGAGATATTTTTGTAGTGGCGGAAGCTTCCAGTCCTGATAGAGGACTATATGTACAAGGGTATGGATTACCGAGGGGATCTTGACATGCCTCGAACTCCAAGATAGGCTTGGGGACCTAATGGTACATATACATGATTCTTTATGTGGTTTTATTCATATATAGTTTACTAGCTTAGTGGTAGCCAATTTATGTGTATGATGGATATTGATGACATACTATGTGCATGTGCAAACATCGTACCATGGCCTCCAGCAAGGTATCATAGGCAGAGGGGAAAAGTGGATGGGTTAGATCCACTTTCTCACAGGAACAGGATGCATTGGAGTACACTAGACTCACTTTGACTTGATTTTGAGCGCTTACTGGATGGGGTCACTGATGACAGGTGGAAGTACCTCGACGAAGATTTGATCACCACATGTTACCATGCTCCTCCATAGTGGATCCCCTTGATGAGGAGGATCGTAGTCACTACAGAGGATGTCAGAGCAGCAGCACATGTTGATGTGCCGATGGAGGAGGAGGAGGACTCTGATGAGAAGGACACGGACCCAGAGTATGAGGAATATGACTCTGACTAGAAACTAGTGATGCTTCCCCCTAATGCAGTGGTGCATAGGGATTTTTGTACTATATATATGATCAGCCGAGAAAGCTTGTGGAGCTTCTCATTTTGTACTGAACATTATGACATGATATATATGCATGTGGATGCACTTTTTATGTTTTTTTATGTCTTTTTTATGATGATTCCTATATGATGTATATGGAATATGTATGCATGACTATATGATGATGCATAATGCATTTTTATTTCCTTTATGTGATTATTAATGTGCCACTCTAGAACATCATTAGCCATTTGGTCTGCTACACTATTGAGACTTCTGGGAACATGCATGAATGTAATGGATTCAAAATGCCTAACCAAATGTCTAGTGTGCAGGAAATTTATAAAGAGACAAGGATCATGTACCTGATAGCATTTATTCAACTAGGAGACAAGTAGCTGGGAGTCTAGGAAGACATCAAGTTGACGAATACCCAAGTGGAGGACAGCAGTCAGGAGACTAGCGACACCGTCGTACTTAGCCTGGTTGTTGGTAGAAATACCAACACACATTTTGTCGATATGGATCAACTCATGTGATGAGGAATAAATGACCCACGCAGTCGAACTGATATTAGGAGACCATCTACTTACTCCATTAGCGAACCCAACATAATGATGCGAGGTAGGACCCGCCTAGAGAAACCAATGAAACAAACTGTGAGACTCATGATAAGAATTGTGTGAAACAAAAAATAAAAACTATGAGATAAGTGTACTACATGGTGAGAAAATTTAGGAATAGAACCTCTTGAGGTAGAGCTCATTGTGGGGATTCTTCAAAAGGTGGTCATCAGAGTCAATGAGGATGTATGCCCTCTTATCAAGGCACCGATGGAATACATATGGGTCGTACCACATGGAATCAAAATTTCATTTTCCTAACTTATCATTGTCTTGATCATATACAAGGACTAGATCGCCTTCGCTAAAGGTGTCAAGGTGGACGTTGGATTCAAAATGGGACTTTGACCTAGACTTGGCTACTTCAATCATCTGGAGAGCAGCACGACAGTCCTCATTGGTCCATTCAAGCATAAGTAGGCATTGTTCTAACGAGGATGTATCAGGTAGAAGTTCGAAAGAAAGGTGGAGTGACAGAATCTGGCACTCAGTGGGAAGTATCAACTCCACACCATGGACCAAGTGGAATAGGGTAAAACCAGTGGTCATCTTTGTCGACGTCTGGTAGGACCCAGAGGGAAAAAAAGAGAAAATGATGCCAGTTGGATTTATGTTTATCCACCATCTATTGGAGCATGGTTTTGAGGATCTTGTTGACAGCCTCAACTTGTCCATTTCCATGAGGATAATATGCAAAGGAGTAATGGTGTTCAAACTTCAACATGGCAGATAGCTCTGTCCAAATGGTGTCCTCAAAATGAGAACCATGGTCTAAGACTATCTGTTGGGGGACACCGAAACACGTGATAACGTGGTTAAAAAGGAACCGTGTTGTTGTATTAGCCTTACAGTTTAAAATAGGCATGGCCTCATCCCATTTAGTGAACTAATCAATGGCCACAATTTTCACATACCCCAAATTGCAAAAACATTTTATGTTTGAGAAGACATTATGTTTTAATTTTATTGTAAATTTTGTAATTATTGACCAAGTGGGGTCAAGGATGATTGTATTTAATTATTGAATATTTTATTATTTAATAAATAAAAGAAGAGACAACAAATTAAGGAGGTTGTTAAATGAGTTTCTACTGGACACTTGGTGGAATATACTAGGTTGATGTAATGTCCTCTTTTTTGGAATTTTATTAAAATGCCCAATTTTCCAATTTTTTCACAATTTTGGCTCTTGACTAGTTTTAGTGTCTTGGTCTCCAAATCAGCCCAATTGCTCCCAAATATTCAGAGAAGGTGTATGACTGATAGAATAAATTAATTATTATGTTTAGGGATGTATTATCTTCCTCCAATCAGTTCTTAAATTATATATCAAATTTTGAATAAGATAGATGAATTTACTAGCAATTTTGGGGCTCAAATCCCTTCCGGGTAATTGTCGGAATGGCTTCCCAAATGTACATAAAATCACTAAAATTATCAAATTGAATAATGGGATGTGTATAATAAATTATCATAGACTCATATTCAGAACCAATCGAACTCCCATGGCTGTTATCACTTCTTTCAATCAGATATAAAAAACTAGTTTTGGACCCTTGGGGAAATGAGATGTAGTTTGCCCCAAATGCTATGAAATTCGACCCACTGGACACAAATTGTCAGTTATAGGCCATGAAAACCATAATATAATTTAATTACAGTTCATTAATTCATAAATCATCAATGGTGCACACATATATTCGATTCCATCAAGATTGCAAGAGTTTACAACAAGGTATTGGGGAAATGGCACTATTTCTTCAATATTGGACAATAATACATGAGATATCTTGGATTTTAGACCTGAGAGATTTATGAACTTAAATAACAGATAATTTTCATCAGAATACAAAATAATGGAGTAACAGAATCTCCCTCAAAGAGATGAATAGCTCACCAAGTGCACCTCACTCCATAGAGCTGTAAATATGGTGAGAAAAATTGAGATGAATGGAAGAACAACATGATATTGAGATGTCCATGAACTTCATGTATATTTCACATAAAAAATAATACTCCATTAAAGCTACATGAAATACCTGAGTGGCCTTTCCAAACACGAACTAGGATGGGAATCTTTCACCCTCGAAATTAGCTTAAGCAAGAAAACTAGTCATCCACTAGCTCTCACAATTCACAAATGAGAAAAAGCTTCTTCTCATGGATAATCCCTATATTTTATAAACATTATTGGTCTTATAATATTCCAAATCCATCCATAAACCAAATCCAAGTCGAATTGGTGTGGCTACTCATGCTATGCCATGTGGCCTCTCTCATCACCTTCTCTCTTCTCCCACATTTGAGTAGGAGCCTCTTGGCCTTCTCCAAATCCCAAATTCGACCTATAATATTCTCTATTCAGTCCTAAAATTTCATCATGTCATTATTTAAGCCTTCATATATGACTTGTGTCATAACTGTCATAGAATCTCCATCATTGGTGTCATAGATGTCATAAATGTAAGGGGAATCTAGCCAAGTGTCCATGAAACTCCCATTTGTCTCTTCCTCTCCCATTTAAGTTACAATTCATCCCAAATTAGATCTATGAAGTATATTTACAAGTATATTAACATCATAATGCATCCCAAAACATTAGGCTTCCCATAGATTTGAAATTACAAGAGGAGGATGCCATTTAACATAGGAATTCTAGCTTGAGTGGGCCCCATAGTCTCCATGTGTCTCCATTCTCCATAGCCATTTCATTTTTCTCTTGTATTTATTTAATAAGATACATTATTAAATATTTATCCTATTCTAATGTCTAAACATCATTTATTATTCCCCTTATTCCAAATCTCAAAGCTTCCACCCCCAAGCTAGGAAACTAGTGATTTTCCTCCTTGGCAATTATTTGAATTTTAGTATCCCTTTGACAACTTTCATGAATATGGAAAATGTGATTTATCCATTGTGACCCAATGAAAAATTTGTGACATTACAAATCCTCCCTTCCCAATATTGCTTGTCCTCAAGCAATTTCAAACATGGTTGTTGAAGATGCTTTCTGTATGATTCTTTGAAGTTGCCACTGAGCTGCCCACCTTGAGTCTTTGATATTTCATGAATATTTCAGAGAGGAACCACCATGATTGCTGCTGCACTACTCTTATTAACATCACCTTATTAAATGGGTTATCCATCTCCCATACTTCTTGTTTTCCAAAGAATTTGAAATCAATGGGACTAAAAACTATCCCAAGGTCCCATTGCTTGCATTGCACTCCAACAATTAAGAGTGCTCTCCAACCTGTACCATTTGGAAAGAGAATTCCTGGATCCCATTTTCTTGTATGCATTCTTCCAAACATCATAAGTGCATAATATATATCATAAAAATATATAACAAAATAATAAGAATGTACATCAAGGAGGTGCCTCACAAAGAAATCATGAAAGTGCTTATACCTCCCAGTGAGTAGACTACCATTTTCCAAGTACATGCATGCTTCAAGTGACCAATCAAATATGCTCCTATGACATATTTTAGTATCCCATGTCCTATAATGCTGCTCCAAAATGAATTTATATGCATCAAAATATTCAGCCATGTATTCTTTCATCCAAGAAGTGAATGAAGAATCTCTACTCAAATTTGAACCAAATAGTGAGCAACAGAAACAAGGAAACTTCAAATGACTCAAAGAAGTCTTACCCATACATCCATGAATGATTAAATCATAAATATATAACAATTTATGTGGCTGGTAACAAAAATTTTCTCCTATCATAAGTCTATTCACCCTAGTGTTGGATGAAGTTCCTCCAACATCAAATGAACCAAGTGTTGAGCAATAAAAACCATGAGTCTTCAAGTGACTCAAATGCATATCATACATGCATCCATGTAGATGTGCATCATCATAAAGTAACAAAGGATGTTGTTGAAAATGTGAATAAGAGTGTTTTCCAACCATGTCATCATAAAAAGTAAATATAGGAGTTTCATACTCCTCACATGGCACCATCAAAAAGAACCCTTTCACCCATACTTCATTGAGACTAATGTTGCAAAACATGGAATTGTAGGATGTAGGAGAATGAAATAATTCACCCAAAAGATAAAAAAGTGCAGAATTTTCATCATGTTAAGGATCCATATGGGTATTATCATGCAGCTCCTTCAAAAGTTTGAAACCTTTGTCATATATTGGTTCCAATGTAGAGGAATCGTGCTCTTCTTTAAAAATTGCGTACCCTTCATTAAGAGACAATTCAAGTTCCTCTTCCACCACATAAAGTGTTTGGATCTCTTCAATTTCATCTTCAAAAACATCAATTACATTCAAATTTCCAAATTTCTCATGATCCACCATGTCATGAGAATCCTCCAAACAATATACCATTTGACAATCTGAAACATAGGAGGAAAAACAAGTGTCTTGCAACTTTTCAAGAAGTTGCTCATTTTGAATTGTAAGCTTATGAATAACTTCATTATTCTTCAAGTAGGATTCATGTAACCATTCACTAATATCAATGACATTTTTTCTATCAAAAATAAAATACATGAAATTACCTTTTATGTTGCACATTGCTCTTTGGAACTTCTCCATGTCTTGAAGGAAGGATGGCTCCTCCAAGGAAGTAGCTCTCCAACAAGAATTTGATACCAATGCTTGAGTGTCATGGAGTATTCTAAGGGCCTCTTGGATCTTGTTTTCATTCATATTTAAGGACCCTTCAAGAAAATGAGGCTCTTTCAAATGAACCTCCTCATCTTCTTCCTTCTTGCTTGGACCAACTTCGTGAAGCTCAAGTGGTGATGGGGAAGTTGATCTTGTTTCTTCTTCAACTACTACAAGGTATTCATTTTCATGTTTAATGGAATTTTGGCTTGCAGAAACATTTTTAAATCTGATATATATGTCACCAACATAGATTTGTGAGCACCCATCAATAGGTACTCCTTCATAGTTCAAGCATCCATTAGTAGATGCTCTTTGGTCCATGTCCATAGTAGAATTTGTTTCAGAATGATATTCAATAGTTTCAAGGTACTCTTATTCCTTATCATGTGATGTTTCCTCATCTTTTTCAAATTAATTTGGGAGTGAATTTATATCCTCTCCATGTACTACTTCTTCTACTTCACCTATTTTAGAACTAGGTGGTTCATGGGTCTCCTCCTTTTGCTCCTTCAAGCAAGCCAATGCATATTTCCCCTTGGTTTTCTTAAAATCAATATATTTTTCCCAATTTTGGATAGCCAAAAATTTGAATCCTTTCATAATATTCTGGGTCATGTCTTCAAGGATAGGTTCCATGCTTTTTATTATCTCCTTACCATCATATGAGGTTGTCTTTTCATGCTTAGTCATAGTTTCCAAAAAATTGCCTTCTTCTCCTACCTTTTTTTTTCCTCTTCAACCAAAGAACCTTTGGTTTCAATTTATAATGGTGGTACCTTAATTATTGTCCTCATAAATATCAGACCAAATCAGGTTCCAATATCATGCTCCATTACCACTGTAATGTCCCATTTTTGGGAATTTTATTAAAATGCCCAATTTTCCAATTTTCTTACAATTTTGGCTCTTGACTAGTTTTAGTCTCTTAGTCTCCAAATCAGCCCAATTGCTCCCAAATATTCAGATAAGGTGTATGAATGATATAATAAATTAATTATTATTTTCAGGGATTTATTATTGTCCTCCAATCAGTTCTTAAAGTCTATATCAAATTCTGAATAAGATAGATGAATTTACTAGCAATTTTGGGGCTCAAATCCCTCCCAGGTAGTTGTCGGAATGGCTTCCCAAATGAAAATAAAATCACTCAAATTATAAAATTGAATAAGGGGATGTGTATAATACATTATTATAGACTCATATGCAGAACCAATCAGATATAAAAAACTAGTTTTGGACCCTTGGGGAAATGAGATGTAATTTGCCCCAAATGCTATGAAATTTGACCCACTGGCCACAAATTGTCAGTTACAGACCAGGAAACCTATAATATACTTTAATTATAGTTCATTAATTTATAAATCAACAATGGTGTACACATATATTCGATTCCATCAAGATTGCAAGAGTTTACAACAAGGTATTAGGAAAATGGCACTGTTTCTTCAATATTAGACAATAATACATGAGACATATTGTATTTTTGACCTAAGATATTTCTGAACTTAAATAATAGAGAATTTACATCAGAATACAAAACACTATATCAAGATAATCTCCCACAAAGATATGAATATCTCACCAAGTGCGCCTCACTCCATAGAGCTGAAATATGGTGAGAAAACTTGAGATGAATGGAAGAACAAGCTGATATTGATATGTCCATGAAATTCCTATAGCTTGCACCTAAAAATAAGACTCCCTTAAAGCTACATGAAATTCCTGAGTGGCCTTTCCAAACACCAACTAGGATGGGAATCTTTCACCCTCGAAATTAGCTTAAGCAAGAAAACTAGTCATCCAGTAGCTCTCACAATTCACAAATGACAATTTCACAAATGAGAAAAAGCTTATTCTCATGGATGATCCCTATATTTTATAAAAATTATTGGTCTTATAAGGTTCCAAATACATCCATAAACCAAATCCAAGTCGAATTGGTGTGGTTGATCATGCTATGCCATGTGGCCTCTCTCTTCACCTTCCCTCTTCTCCCAAATTTTAGTAGGAGCCTCTTGGCCTTCTCTAAATCCCAAATTCGACCTCTAATATGCTTTATTCACTCCTGACATGTCATTATGTCAGTATTTCATCCTTCATATTTGACTTGTGTCATAATTGTCATAGAATCTCCATCATTGGTGTCATAGATGTCATAAATGTAAGGGGAATCTAGCCGAGTGTCCATGAAACTCCCATTTGGATCTTCATCTCCCATGTAAGTTACAATTCATCCCAAATTCAACGTATGAAGTGTGTGCTCCAAAAAGACCGAACACCTAGAGCAACCACTTCACACAAATGAATCACAGATCAATACACCTATGTTTGTCATGTGGTTAAAACCCTCGAGAGGGAAATAGTCCAAGGCCCCAGCCAAATAGCTACTTGGAGAAATTTATTATGCAAAAGAAAGAAAGTTACATGAACTTCTCATAATCGATCAACTAGCCAAGGACCCTCCATGCTCTTTAAATAGAGATCATGGACCAATCAGGTGTTAATCCATGGATCAATGGTAGGTATGATCTAAGAGAAGTTGAACCATCGGATCACTCTATGTCTAGAACATATCGTGACCATCAGATTAGAATATTTACAAATGCATACTAAAGAAACACACTTTTACCTAACGGAAATATTACGCAAGTTGATCTTAACTAACTCATAAGTGTCTAAATATCCTAACATGAAGTATATGGACAAGTATATTAACATCATAATACATCCCAAAACATTAGGGTTCCCATAGATTCGAAATTACAAGAGGAGGATTCCATTTAACATAGGAATTCTAGCTTGAGTGAACCCCATAGTATCCATGTGTCTCCATTCTCCATAGCCATTTCATTTTTCTCTTGTATTTATTTAATAAGATACATTATTAAATATTTATCATCTTCTAATTTCTAAACATCATTTATTATCCCCCTTATTTCAAATCTAAAAGCTTCCACCCCCAACCTAAGAAACTAGTGATTTTCCTCCTTGGCAATTATTTGACTTTTAGCATCCCTTTGACAACTTTCATGAATATGGAAAATGTGATTTGGCCATTGTGACCCAATGAAAAATTTGGCACATTACAGTTGAGAGCATATTGACACTTGGCGGCATCCTCAAACTAATTCTAGCTGTTGTAGGAGGCAACTTCCCTATTTTTGTGGTCATGTTCTCCAAGAAAGTGGAACAAGAGCAGGTGGCTCATTAACTGAAAAAATGACCCAAAAGATCCAGGAAAGCTTATAAACTACCCATAAAATTCAGCGAAGGCTGTTCAACGTTTACTTGTGAAATTTATGAGTGAAATTTGTGCACAAGATATTCGATAGAGAGGAAAAACAGAAGATTTGAGTGTGAAAATGTTGATTTACTGAACTAGTGCAGTTGTTTTGGCTGAGATCTTACTGCTATAGGTAGAATTATTACTACTAATTACTCTGTGAAGTTGCAGGGGTTTTCATAACCCATTCTCTCACCCAGTGCTTTCAACCAAGTGGACCAGTAGACAGGCTCGGGGGTCCTAAGATTTGCATCTAATTTGTCTTCAGGAATTGGTTGGGTATAATGGGTTTCTTAGGTTGTTGTCTACTCTACAAGTTCACTGGTTCAAATTGTTGTTTTCTTTATCTTATGCATTTATAAATACTGATTTTGAAGGAAGTTAAGGTAGAATTACTGTTATGTTTGATAAGTTGTTTTCTGAAATATAGAGAGTAACCAGTTTTTATCATCAAGAAGATACTAATTTAAGTTATGGAATGACGGATTAGGCTTAGTTTTATATTTACTGATGAATGAATTACATAAGTGTATTTTTCCACGCCTTTGAAGAGGTTGTACTCTAGTACAATAGGTGAACTTAATTTTGATGAATAAATCAAATCAAGATGTGCAAAAATATGATCATTTACTTTCTACTAATAGTCTTATTAGAAATGTATAAAGGAAAAATTCCTCATCTCCACAAGTTATGATAGTTAAATACTTTTGTTTATTATAATTTCATAAACATTGTAAAGAGTGTTTTACTCAAACTAATATTTAGTTTTGTAACTATATTTATCTTAACTTAGTAAGATTATTTTACTCAAAAGGGTAAACCTATTTATATATATATATAAGTAATAAACTACTACAGATTCAAAAAAAGATTGCAAACATATAATAGTAGATTATATAAACAGTAAATTTAAAATATAGTAATAAATTAAGTATTACTAATAAACAAACGTTTTAATTTCAGTAATACTAGAAAACATTAGATAATATAAATAATAAAAAGTAAAAATAACAAATAAGGCACAATATTAAATAAAATGAAATATTATGTTTTTGGATCACGACCCTAAAAACCTGTTAACCCAAGTTCGCTTTACTTCTTTCCTTTAAGTTAAAGAATACTCTCATTTTATTCGAACCCTCACTATATTCAAATTCAAACAAATTATAAATATTAAATACTTTCATAATTTTTAAGCTACCCTAATTTCACAAGAATATATGCATAAGCACGGTATAATTTTTGTAGTATATATATAACATAAACCAAGTAAAAATAGTTAAAGCAAAATATTCAAAAACTTTTTACACAATTTTGCTGAGGTTACAAGGTCTAACCCTTCAACCAAGTAAAATTCTTCATGTTTCTTAAATACAAACGTTTATAGTAAAAACCCTACAATTTCCCTTTACTTATAATTTAAACATAATAAATACGAATTTAAAAAACCATAATCAAATTACCAGTGTTATTTAATAAAAAACTATAACACACCATGTACAAGTAAACGCAATAGAAGGATCTTTAAAATTTACAATATTGTTTCCCTTATCTCCTAACTGTGGTGTATAAAAACCAAAGACCAAGTCCTTATAAGTTTTCCTTTCAAGAAACTTAGAATCGAATTTCTTATCACTATCGAATCTATAAAATCTATCAAATTAGAACAAGTTTTAAAACCCTCATTACTATCTGTTAACAATATTTTAATAACAATAAGAATTGAGCCATACGACTTTTAAAATTATCGAAAAAAATAACCAACAATTTTTACATCCATGAAACCCTACATCCAAGCTGTGTTTCTCTCATACATTTCGCTTTAAGCCTTGCATAACCTACTGAAGGAAACCTCAAGGTTTACAATCGAGGCTTACCGGTCTTTTTTTGAAGTGTACCATCAAGAGCTATTTCCATTAGAGATCTTTCAATTGCTCCCTTCATTTATTTTGGTTACTATCTTTATTTCTAAAATAGCTCGAAATTTTCAAAGCAGTAAGAAGAAGTTTTTACCTGGAGATTTCTCATCCTCAGCCGTGTTGTAGTTTGAAGAAACCCACTCACTCCACACTCAAAACCCAGGTAAAGGAAACAGTAGTATCAAACCACCAAATTCGAGAATCTCTCAATCTAAGACCACAGCGAGAAGTGGAAAGGAGGTACTAAATATGCCACTTTGGAAACCAATCACCCATAGATAAACGCAAAACCAGTTAATTTTTAACCCGCAACTATCTCCCAGTAGCTCCACAATGAAGGGAAAGTTTACAAATCAAACTGAGGAAAAGTTTTACCTCAGAGTAAGTGAAAAAAAATTGTTTGGAGGCCAAGAGGCCGAGAGCCTGTAAGCTCCACCCTCAAGTGCCGAAAGAAATGGTGTCCAGAAGAGGTTTTAGGTTTTAATAGAAATTATATGCTTAGGGTTAGCACTAAACTCCCACCATAAATCATCGACACGTGGAATCCACCATCGAAAAAATTTTATGGGTTTCAATTTGGGTTTTCGATTTAATCCAAGCAATGGTATTTACATGCCAACAATAAACTTTGTTTTAATCTTTTTCCTTTTTTTTCATAGCTTAAAAGTTTATGGTTAATATATGAAATAATATTATTATTTTGTATATTAATTTAAATATATATATATATGGTTTTTTTTTAGCCTAATGCAAGTTATGTTAGGCTAACATGTAAATACTAGCAACCTTACATGTAGTAGGGTTAAGCACCTACATTTTGATGATGTATTTGTAACTTTGGAATGTATTCACTTGTATATCTTATGTATTGTACCCCGATGTTTATTCCGGGAAGTATCTATAATGTAATTGAGTCATGCCATGCCCTGATGTTCCGATCAAGAGATTCAATAATGTAAACCAGTCATGTAAATTCATTGATGTTAACCCTCCATTGGAAGTCGGGGAAATAGTCCCCACACTTGTGTCAAGGTTAACCCTCCTTGTTGATCGAAGGGAAAAGTCCCCATAGTTGTGGGGCACTACGGTTATTAGACTCTCCTAGAGATGTCGGCTCTAGTAAGTAATTGTTAAGTGGGGTCGACATGTTAAAGTGGACATTAATTGAACGAAAGAATATAAATATAGAGTGAGCCTCTCTATTTATAACACACACACTCACTCATTGGGGTACATGAGTGAGAGAGAAGTATCTCTGTCAAGCATGAGAGAGAGAACAAGCTGTGGAGATCACATTTTCTGTTTTCAGGTTTTAGTGCTGCTATTGGTGCTCATTCTATCTCTGAGGAAGTTTCGGGGTTTTCTCCTTTATGGTTTCCCTGAGGAAAATTCTTTGTGTCTCTTGTCTCTTGTGTTTATTACTATGCATGTTATTCTCTCAGTTAAAGATCCTAAGATAATGCTAGCTTGAATGATAAAAATCTAACATGCCATCATAGATAACCTAAGAAGAAGATATTGTGAAGCTGTAGAATCTATGGCTTCTTATTTTTTGGGTCTCTCTCCACAATCCATCAGCAAAAGTATGCTAGGATTACTCTCCATTTAAGGGTGCATCTTTCTGTCGAAGCAGAATTCGATTCCGAACATTTTCAGTTTTTGGTGCGGGAAATTGGGGATTCTTACAGAAGAGTAATTTTTGAGTGAGCTTGGAATACGATTACTCTCCTTGTCAAAATCAAAGTTCAAAGACCTGGGCCAAGATTTTTGGTTGGGTGAAACTCCACAAAAGTCAAACCCTAGTTTGACCCTAGGCTGGAAAAACCCTAAAATACTAAAACTAATATGTTTTGGTACATTCGCTATATCTTGGGATTCGAGTAGGATCAGGAGCTGAAACTTTCACAAGCTAAAGATAAAATCCTTATTTACATTTTATCCAAATTTCAGCCTCATATTCGCTATATTTTACGAGATATGATCCCTCCAAGTTATGGTTCGAGTCTCTTCCAGGATTCATCCCTAAACAGGACACCTAGGTAGAATTAATATATCTTGGGCTACAAAGGTCCAAATTAAATTTTTGAAGATGTTCCAAAAAGGGAACAGAATTTAATTTCTGTGGTCCAAGTTTCAGACCAAAAAGAGGAAACAATGACACGTGGAAGTCCGTACAACTTTGCTATGTTGAACAGTCCTGAAACAGGTCACCTTCGGAAAATGATCATAAGTCCCAATTGGTGAAACCAATTTTGATGAAACCTATGGTGCTAGAATAGGGAAAGGGGAGGATACCTTAGTATGAAGTTTTAGACATATATGGGTAGTAATTACAGAGATACCATAGAACAGTATCAGGAATTTCTGTACAAGAAATTGGAAAACTAGGGCTTCCTGTTCCAGGAGCTTCCCTCCACTGTTTTCAGAAAAGGAGTACATTGGACAGCTCACTTTGAAAAGATATATATTTCTATCCAATCAGATCTGAAAGATTCCAAGTTCTTAAAATTAGGTTTTCTCCTACAAACCCTAGATCAGCGAGCTCTGGAACCAAGACGGACACCTCAAATCGGTAAGATCTAATATTTTGCTATTTTCATTTGAGATTCTCATTTCATAGTGATATATCACATCAGCTTGATGATAAGCTTGTTGAATTTGACAACTACCAAGCATGGAAGTATATGATATCACTGAATAAGATGAATTGGACACCTACATGAGTAGAGAGGTTCCAGTTCCAGAGGGAGATGAGGCTCAAAGCCTTACACAAGAAGAACTTGGTCAAGGCCAAGAAGATCATTGCTGATTCAATCAAGGATCAAATTGTACCACAAGTGTCTTCCCTAAAGACACCGAACATGTTTGATTTCTTGACTAATCTATTTGAAGGGAAGAACATAAATCAGAATATGACCTTAAGAAACCAGTTGAAGAATCTGAACATCCAGAATGTAGAGACCATACAGTCATACTTTACAAGGGTCTCTCAAATCAAAGAACAACTTGTAGCAGTAGAAGAAGAAGTGTTGATAGCCACCTTGAATGGTATCCTAGGATCATGGGATTCATTCATTCGAGAAATGTGTGCCTAAAGGAAGTGATTACTTTCAGTAGACTCTGGGAAGAGTGCACACAAGAAAAAGAAGCTCGACTCATAATAAGAAAAGAGAAGATGGGAGCAACTGAAGATCAAGCTCTCACCATCCAAAGAATATCCCTCAAGCAATGAGGAAATACAAAAGACTCAATTCTTGAAGAACCTCTTATCCATATTAAGCATTTGGATAAGAAATGATGAAGATGATGAAGCGGAAGGCTCAAGAAATACCCACAAAACAAATAAAGATAAGTATTCAATTGTCATTTCATGATATTGTTTTTGTTATGCATTTGTTTATATTCAGTTGATGTATTATGCATGATAGAATGTTTGCATTAATGACAGTATACTACTAATATGCATGAGATGGGTAAGTAGATCATGGTCCTTTACAAATATCCATTGCTACTTATCTAGAATGAAACCTCTTTGCTGACATATTGGATTAGTGCACAGTCTCAATGTTGTCTTAGTAGAGATGGAAGGCATCTAGAAAGTTTCCGTGAGATATGGATGAATGTTTTATTGGCTAAAATAGTTGCATAATCATATATATTGATGCAAAATATTTTTTCATTATGAATATACATTATGAAATGTTTCTAACCATACAACTAATGCATTTGACTTGTAGGAAAGATCGCGTAAAATCGCCTACAAACACAGAAGGATGAGACTTGTTCTAAAGAACAAGTAACGATAGTTCAAGAAGAATGATGTCTAGGATACAGTATCGATTGTTAGCTAGAATATTTCACCTCCTACAGATAGAAAGGTGTTCCACTGGTCTGAATGGTTCAGATCCAGAACAAATAGAGGACAGAGTTTGAAGACTCTCCCTAGACGCTGTATATATCTCG
>LPNX010997640.1:2777-50017 GCA_001517045.1 Pseudotsuga menziesii | reverse complement strand
AATCCAACAGCATAACAATACCTTCAATGTTCTCCTCTCAACCATGGCTATGAGCTCATATTTATAGGGATTTAATGGATAGAGATGGTTGAGAAATTAGTGGGTGATGTGGCCTCTAAGATCCTAGGATGAGGGATCTTGAGCTCAACCAACCCACAACAGTAGGGATAAGGAAGTACATGAGGCTTATCATCTAGAAGCCTTGATAAACTTCCCTTTTTCCCTTTTTACCCAGGGTACCGTGCTTCTCCTTCTATGAGAGAGTGGTTCTAGTAATAACCACCTGTGGACCAAGGGTAATGGGCGGTGGAACCACTTGTGGACAACCGATGAAAGGTGGTGCGATCAGGGGTGTCGCTCCTGGATAAAGGGGCATGCGCGGTGCTGGGAATTTGTATGACAGATTGATGAAAAACCATTTAGTTTTCACTCCAAAAGCTGGGATTCAGGGCAAGTAGGTATGTTAAGTGTCTTATCACATGATGGTGATAGGATTTTAGTATAATAGGATGCCCCCCAAAGCATGAGTCTTAGAGTGATACGATAAACGAGAGATTTGAGAACAAGTTGTCACCAGGAGATGAAAATGGCAGCTCGATCGGAGTATGCAGTCAAGTAGGCATCTGTAGTACATCAGTATGTTGACTCATAGACACAAGTAACCAAACTCATAGCTGCATACCAATACAAGGCAGATCCATGAGTGGAATAAACAAGCATGGCTACTAGAAGATAGCGTAGATCCATGTGATAGAGGACTCAAACTTGGACATAGCTACCAAACATACAATGTAGATCTATGTCATACAGATGCAAATTTGAGCATAGCCACGACCATACAAATGTGGATCCATGCTAGATATACAAAACTCCATCGCCACCTGGGGAAAAATCAATGGGCACTTTTAAACAAATGCCCAGGGTCTTCATCTCATCTTCCACAAAGTATGATTCTATCCATGTGATTACAATGATCTAAAGTCGAACATGGTAGAACCCACTTGATTACTGGCCAATGACATGAACCGTTAACAAGTGCAAGGGAGATCACCATTAATGTCAATGATTCCCAAGGTACCCTAGTACAATATACTGACTCCGAATAGATGTCCTGATGTCGAACACCCAGTTGATTCTATCGATCAAAGGTCAATGATGTGAACCTATGTCGAGAGCGATAGAATATGTCATTAAGGCATACATATCTCAAGGTACTAAATATTGTTTCTAAGACTATTTCCTGGATGATGAGCTAATGTCGACAGGAATAGTCTCGTCGAAGGAGGGCCATGATGAGTCCCACATCGATGACACGAAACTCAGAACATAGTTTTGGAATGATGTGAATGTAGTAACCATATGACTGACTCAAAGATACTGACACAAATACTGTGTAGACTATTGACGTAAAAATTCTTCAGATCCCCTTTGAACATCAGGCGGCATGACAAAATGACTTGGCAGCATGACTAGACAGGACAGATACATAATGTGACAGTGGACAATGCATTCTTTTGAAAGACTCAAAGGATTGACATGACTCATGAAATTGGATCGTCATGGAGATCAGCTGAATACCCAATTGACTGAAATGATTGTGCAGATAAGTGCCATGTTCAAAGGTAATGACAAACAACTACCATTATTTACAAAATGATTCCCTTCCCATTTTCCCCATCATGATTGATGAGTGCCTCTTTTAAGTTTTACGAGTACAAAGAGGGTAACAAACACTCGATATAGCTTGCTAGAATACAAGTCTAGTCTCATATGTTTTACAAACCTGAGAGAGGAGGAGTTCATTCCCAAAACAGGTCTCTCAATGTTTAATTTAACAAGTCCACCAAAAGAAAACTTGGTATTGTTCATGTTTAGAGAGTCTAAACGAATACAAAAGAAAACTCCATGGGGGTCCTTTTTCGTATGATTTAGTCTCTAAGGCCTGAAAAAGTGTAAAATCATACCTTAGAGAACTCTTCCAATCATGATTGGCTGGAGTGTTCCTTTCTTGTAAATATTCATATCCGAACTGAGAAATAAATAACATACCATTAGACGGATGACTCTTCAAATACTTTAACGAGCGTGAAGAAGACAAGATTGCTCGACAATCTTTTCGTATTTAGGGAGCCTGAAAAGGGTTTAAAAAGAACTCCATGAGGTTCCTTTACACAACGTAATGTTTTAATAGCCTGGAAAGAATCAAAAACAGACTCGATGATTTTTTCATGTTTAGGGAGCCTGAAAAAAAGGTGAAAAGAGAACTCCATGACGCTCCTTTACACAATGTCGTATTTTACGAGCCTGGAAAGAAACTTGAACTGGACTCGGAACTTTGATACTATATTTTAACGAGCGTGACAAAGTGTCGTAATAAATGCTCGACGACCTTTTATGTTTTGTGAAAGTACAAAAAATCCATAAACAAACTTTCCAAAACTTCTTACTAAAGTCACATGCATTCAAAATCAACATTAATGGATTATGACAAATAGATTTTGACCAGAACATGATGTAATATCAAAACTATAGTAGGTTGGACCCAAAAAATGTCTATATAAGGCAAGTAAATAGTAAAAATTAAAACATTTAACTATTTACCTCTAGCAGAGAGCACTTGGACCATTTTCTAGCCAGATCTTCCACAACTGATATCGAGAGTTTCCACCGTCCGCTTTCAGTCTCGTCAATTGTAGGTAACAGCTAAGACCCTTATCTTTCATTTCATAGCTTCTATTTTGGAATTTCGTGGAGTTTTGGGCCTATTTGGCAAGCCCTAAAACCCAATATGCGGGCACCGCAACTACCCCTTACGGGATACACGGTACCACCCAAGAACTGTGCCAAGAACATGGTGGACAAGCGGTGCCACTGTCTATCTCCAACGAGGCACAGGCGGTGCCAGTCATGGAGAAGTTGAACAAATAATATGGGAAAAATTTATTCATTATTTTGATTTGCAATGACTCAAGGATTATATTAATGCATACCATTGTTGTTTTTGGCAGGTCTAGGTGTCCAAAATATGGTAATATGGAAGGAAAGAACACATGATAACGAGGATGTTGCTGCTGAAAGGAATGCAGTTTGCATTGCCGCACTCTGGGACTGTGGGCTCTTAAATTTCTTCCAAACACCAAGCATGGTGTCCCACGAGAGATTACTGGAACACATACTGAGAATGTGGAATCCAAAACAGTAGTATTTCGAGGTGGGGGCACACATACTTACAGTGGAGGTAGAGGATATCTACTTCCTGACTAGCCTATCGAGACGGGGTGCCCCCATCTCACTAACAGGTTCCCATGGTAGGGACATTACCACCAGAGAGCTCATATATTGGCACCGTGTACGAGGTCCAGGTACATCAAGGAAGAAAATCCCCATCATAGTAGTGACAGGCAGGGCTCTATGGATTGTCCTGTTCACCATGCAGAGGGTGGCAGGGAGCTAGGGTGTGCATCGGGCTTCCAGGGCACATATGTTGTATGCCCTAGATTAGCTGACTAAATGTCGGCAGGGAGAGATAAAGCAGTTCGGATTTGGTTCCATATTAGCTTGCTTATTCTTTGAGCGGGTCCCACAGATGAGGCCCTAGGTGACTTTCTGGAGTCTAAGAGCACGGGACCCCTGTATGCTGAGGTGGGTCCAGGTCATGGCTTGCACAGGAGGGGTTAGGGGCAGAGTGAAGTTCAGTGATTCATTCTTCAGATGGCTATAGGATCAGATGCTCATGGTCGAGGACTATGCCTATGCTGGCACATATTTTACAGGTGATCCTAACCTACCACTCCCACCTGGAGGGCAGTGGGGTGACATTGGTAAGAAGCAAGAAACCCTAAAAATGGAAAACGTTTTTATGTTTTTTATGTTTTATATTTTTTATGATAAGTGACAAGACCTGTTTGTCTTCATGCAGATGTTGGAGCAGCGATGCCTGGAAGAGCATCTCCATTAGACAGGAAAGCCAAAGCTCGCTTCATGCTACAGGGTGATGATATCACCAGGGAGCTGGAGGAGAACCTAGAGAGGTTGACTCTGGACATCCCAAATGCTGATATAGATGACCTCCTAACTAGATATCAGAGATCTACGGTGGGAGTACCAGGCCGATTCAGCAGGCTACTACGTAGGGTGGCTCGAGCAGTGATGTGCTATCACGAGCACCATTAGTGGATGAGACATGTATACTAAAAGATGATAGCTTCAAGATTTTTTGTATGATGATTTTGCCTAAACACCTGTGTGCTTCAGATGAGGTCTCAAGACCTATTTTTGTAAAACTTTTTCATATATATATATACAAACTTTTACACGGTGTTTATATGTCTCAAATGGATAAATGCATTTTCTATGATTTCTATGTGTCTTTATATGTTTATTTACAATATACCATGTTTTATTTAACGTCATGAATGAGAAATATGCCAATCTATGATGTAATTAGCCAATGAATCAGCAACTACGTTATGTTCCCTAGAGATATGCCTATAGGTAATGGTTCCAAACAAGACGGACAAAGGGCTTTTCTCAGATAGATAAGGTACCCTATTGGGGTCTCCCAATATACTCAAGGTACATGGGAGCTCGAATCGGTAGTAGTGCTGTCTAATGCATAACCGTACACAAGGGGCTTTCCAATATACAATCGAGTACATGAAGTACCTTTCTATATACCTCAAGGGTATGTGAAATTTTGTTCGATATACCGATGGTACGTGGAAGAACCGCACGAGTCTCGGAATGTAATGCTGACAAATAACGACAGCTCCTACATTTTACAATGCCTGAACACGTCTCTAACCTATCACTCAAGTTACTACGTAAATATTAACCTACAACTACTGTTAGTTTTAACTTGTACGGTCAGGTGAATGCATGATGTTTTGACATAAAAGTAAAACCATGCAATATGCTTATGCAAATGTTCACTTTACCGTTCAGTATGCCTACTTACGAGAGGGAAGAGAGTGTTTTTCTTTTTGTTTCAAAACCAAAAATCATTCCAATAAATAGTCATGAACATCAAATCAAAGACAAGCAAACACTTTTACAAACCAAATTCTTCTTTTCGAAAGAACATGAGAAGGCTAAGAATCTCTTTTCCTAAAAGAACAACACCAAGAACACCTATATGCCAATGCACTCTAACTTTTCAAATTTCTCAAAAACATAAGCAAATCTAACTTAAAACTACCATTTTTTTTTATTTTGATCGAGATAGTCCTATATGCATGAGAGACGAAAGATCATAAAGGTCCTGAAAGCTTGTAAAGCCAAACAAAAAACCCAAATCCAACACTCAAATATGATGTCCTAATCTCAAGCAAAACTTTTTTTTTTGAAGGAAAGAAAAAGAATTTTACTATGCAAGCAAGAAATGAAATCTAGAAGCTAATCTAGTGTTCTTATTTCAATATATGCAATGAAAAGAGACTTCAATGAGCACCCTAACTTTCAGAAAACAAGAAATCCTTCTTTAAACACAACCAACAAGCAAGAAGCGGATGAATAATCAAAAAGACTAAATAAAATTTTGAAATTCCACTCAAATCAATCTTAAACCATCAAAGCAGCAAGCCACACACATCAAATTCATTAACACAAGTCTAATAACGGAACTGAAAGAAATCAAAATTCCAAATTTTTACAAAGAAAAATGAGGAAAAAGAGTTTTAGACTAATGCCTACCTGGCACCGCATTTCGTAGGTGTTGACAAATCGTTTCCAAGACAGCACTGCTCCTTGCAAACCAGATATAGGAGGTGGCACCGCTTACTGCTCACTATGTTCAGGCGGTGGCACTGCTCCTTGTACACAGCATGGGCGTGGTTCCCTGTAGATGGCCAAAACAAAAAAAAGAATGATGGATCAAGTTAGAAAAGAATAGATCAAGGAAAATACTGTTGAATTGAATGTGGTAACAGAGCATAAAAGACCGAAATGACTCAGATCTGAACAGATCAGGAAATTTCAAACCCAAATAATATAAATCAGAAAGTAGATATGACTAAAAAGAGTTGAAGAAAATGGAGCCTAGATTCGGACAAGAGTTGCAGACTAAGGAAGATCAGAACAACTAAATACTCTATTTCCCAGCGGAGTTGCCAGATTTGTTAGCTATAATATTTCACCTCCTGCAGATAGCAAGGTGTTCCACTGGTCTGAATGGATCAAATCTAGAACAAATAGAGGATAGAGGTTGAAGACTCTCCCTAGACGCTGTAGATATCTAGAATACAAGGCTTTGATAGTTCACCTGTGTACCTACAAAAAATCTCAACACGAAACGAATCAAAGCAACCAGAATATGATCTGCTAATCTATGCTAGTAACTAAGGAATCTAGCAACATATATATGCAAAATCACAACAACAACATTATATGTGGGATAGAAATCAACTTGCATTAGAAATATGAAGAAGTTTACAACCAAGCCTTAGTGTTGACATGCATCTCCATGAAACCAGCTCTTCATTCCCAAAAGCTCTGACTCTAGCTCTCTATGCTCTCTCCAAATGATCTTGGGCCAAGAATCAATCCAACAGCATAACAATACCTTCAATGTTCTCCTCTCAACCATGGCTATGAGCTCATATTTATAGGTATTTAATGGATAGAGATGGTTGAGAAATTAGTGGGTGAGGTGGCCTCTAAGATCCTAGGATGAGGGATCTCAAGCTCAACCAACCCACAGTAGTAGGGATAAGGTAGTACACGAGGATCATCATCTAGAAGCCTTGAGAAACTTCTCTTTTTACCTTTTTACCCAGGGTACCGCGCTTCTCCTTCTATGACAAAGTGGTTCTAGTAATAACCACCTATGGACCAAGGGAAATGGGTGGTGGCACCGCTTGTGGACAACCGATGAAAGGCAGTGCAAGCAGGGGTACTGCTCCTAGATAAAGGGGCATGCAAGGTACTGGGAATTTGTATGAAAGATTGATGAAAAACCATTTAGTTTCCGCTCCAGAAACTAGGATTCAGGGCAAGTAGGTATGTCAAATGTCTTATCACATGATGGTGACAGGATTTTGGTATAACATTGATACGTGAAGAGAAGTTCATAGTTCCATGATGTAGTATATGGAAACATCATGGGATACAAGGCAAGATTTGTAACATGAGGCATAGACTACGAAGAGACATTTGCAGCCAGTAGAAATACACATGACATGAAGAATCATGTGTGCAAATGAAAGAAAGCCTTGTACGAGTTCAGAAGACACCCATGGGATAACACATACATGAGGAGCTTGATGAAGATATGAACCTTTGCTACAAGGTTGAAGACGAAAGTCTATAGAGGATGACAAGCTCACAGATGGGTGGGAGAAGAACTTTTGAATAATTTCAAGATAGAGGATCTTGGTATCCAATGATCCTAGATGGATACATAGAATATTAGTAGTAGAGGAAGCTACTTGTCACTTCGGTACATAATGTTTTAGTGCATAGAGTACGAAAGACAGAGGAAGAATGATGCTCTGCTTCAGAGGGAGTGACTACAAAAGATCCTGAGGTTTGACATGGTACGACAGGATGGATAGATTACTGATGACTCTAGGATTTACTAAGAGTAATGTGGATTCCAACCTTTGCTTCAAGGTTGAAGGTGAAAGACCAGTGATGCTCCTGTTATATCTTGATGACTTGTTCCTGACAAAAAAGAGGAACTCATTAATGTTTCAAGAAGGAGACTTGCTTTCGAGTTAGAGATTAAGGACTTGGGGATGATACACTATGTTCTAGGCATGGAGGTGTGGACAAGGGAAGTATGCAGTAGAGATCTTGAAGAGGTCTAGGATGATGGACTGAAAGGCCATGACCACACCTATGGCATTGAACCTAAAGCTATTGAGTGTTGCTTTGTCAGATGATTTATTCCTTGATGTACCTGACAAATACGAGACCAGATATTTGCTTTTTTGTGAACACATTAAGACATGTTCATCTGATGGTTGCAAAGCATGAAATGAAGTTCCTGAAGGGTACATTTGATTATGGGCTCAAGTATGAGGCGAATTAGAATATTAACCTAGAGGGTTATGAGGATTCATATTGGGTAGGCAATTCCATTGATAGGAAGAGCACTTCGAGGTGCTACTTCAGTATGGGATCAAGTGTGATCTCTTGGTTTGCAAGGATGGATTCCTACATGGCGCTGAGTATAGTTAAGGCAAATGATGTTGCCACTTTCTATTTGGGAACTAGTATGTTTCTTTTGAAAACTACTATTTGATTTGCTTAATCTGACTTGCATTTTTGTATGATGCAAAGAGGAGCAATGAAGCTCCAGTATGTGATCCAGATCAAGATCTCTTGAAAGAGGGAGTTCTAGCATAGTCAGTGAGACAGGTTGACTGAGCATAAACCCTAGCGAAGCTCATAGTTTAATCATATGTAAATATACCTGTAGGTTTTCCTCAGATGTAATCGGTCCTAGAAAATCTCCCAGGTTATCCTTGGACGTAATCATCCCTGATGTGATTCTATGCTAGAAATGGCCAAAGTGAATTTTGAGTACTTCAAGGAGAAGCTTGGTGTTCTCCAGATCGAGGTTCCCTCCAAGGGGAAGTGATGAGTCCGTGAGCCATTCTGACATGGTGAGAGGATTAGGTTCCTTCCATGGTCATATGTTAGGGCTGAGCCATTCTGTCATGGTGAGAGGATTTGTTCCTTTCATGTCAGATGTGAGTGCTGAGCCATTCTGATGTGACTATAGGATTAGTTCCTACATGATCAGATATAAGTGTTAAATGTCATTCTTGGAATGGAGGCACTTGGTCAGTTACAAGGAATACTCAGACTGGGACTGAGGGCCATTCTGATATGACTGATGGATGTAGTCTCACATGATCAGATATAAGTGCAAGGCCATTCTGATCTGATTGAGGGATGTGTTCCCACTTGATCAAATATAAGGTTTGTTGCCATTCTCTGGGAGAATGGAGGAACCTGGTTAGTTACCAGGAATCCTCAGTCTGGGACTAAGTGCCCTTCCGATATGGTGTGTTTGCACATGGTTAGATGTAAGTGCAGAGCCCTTTTGATGCACTGTGTTCGCACATGGTCGGATGTAAGTGCATATCCCTTCCGATGCGGTGTGTTCGCACATGGTCGGATATAAATGTTGAGTCATTCTAGCGCGATGTGTTTACACAGGGTCAGATGTGAGTGTTGGGCCTTTCTAACAAGATGAGGTCAGATGTGAGTGCTGGGCATGCCTTTCTGACAAGATGAGGTCAGATGTAAGAGATGGGTAGGCCATTCTGACTTAGGGTCTGATATAAGCACTGAAAAAGACCTAATTGAAGGCTAGGCCTACAACCGGCATGAAAAAGGGCTAGATCTGTAGAACTTCCTATGACAAGAAGAATGAAGAGATAGCACCATTTGATTGAGATAGTAGAAGCAGTAATGATGATGATGATTCAGTGATGATCCAGATTTGATGATGATATAGATCAAGTGATGATCCATACTTGATGATGATCCAGCAGTGACAATCTAGAACAATTGATGATCCAAACTTGATGATGATCCAGCAGTAAGGATCCAGATCAAGTGATGATCCAAACTTTATGATGATCTAGCAGTGACGATCGAGATCAAGTGATGATCCAGTAATGATCCAGATCTAGTGATGATCCAGACTTGATGAAGATTACTTGACAATGAAGATGACTTGATGATCAAGATGACTTGACAATGAAGATGACTTGAAGATGAATATGACTTGATGATGATCCAAATGATAAAGAGAAGAAGACTTATGCTGATAAATTGTGTCGAGAGAATACCTTCCTAGTTAAGAAGGAGTGTTGATGTATTTGTAACTTCGGAATGTATTCACTTGTATATATTATGTATTGTACCCTGATGTTTATTCCAACAAGTATCTATAATGTAATTGAGTCATGTCATGCCCCGATGTTCTGATTGGGAGATTCAATAAT
Organism: Pseudotsuga menziesii; assembly: GCA_001517045.1. Lineage (NCBI taxonomy): Eukaryota > Viridiplantae > Streptophyta > Pinopsida > Pinales > Pinaceae > Pseudotsuga > Pseudotsuga menziesii. Next base: position 40,058 of record LPNX010997640.1, on the reverse strand, counting down.
GTAAACAAGTCATGTAAATTCATTGAGTCTAACCCTCCATTGTAATTCGGGGAAATAGTCCCCACATTTGTGTCAAGGTTAACCCTCCTTTTTGATAGGAGGGCAAAGTCCCCACAGTTGTGGGGCACTAGGGTTATTAGACTCTCCTAGAGATGTCGACTCTAGTAAGTAATTGTTAAGTGGGGCCAACATGTTAAAGTGGACATTAAGTGAACAAAAGAATATAAGTAGAGAGTGAGCCTCTCTATTTATAACACACACACTCACTCATTGGGGCGTATGAGTGAGAGAGAAATAGCTCTCTCAAGTATGAGAGAGAGAACAAGCTGTGGAGATCATCTTTTTTGTTTTCGGGTTTTACTGCTACTATTGGTGCTCATTCTATCTCTGAGGAAGTTGTGTGGTTTTATCCTTTATGGTTTCCCTGAGGAAAATTATTTATGTCTCTTGTCTCTTGTGTTTATTACTGTGCATGTTATTCTCTCAGTTAAAGATCCTCAGATAATGCTAGCTTGAATGATAAAATTCTAACACATTTGATTTACTTCAAATAATTTTTGTAACAATATATAAAAACAAAAATATGAAAAGAAGATAACCATAAGCCTAAACAAATTGATTTAGGTTTAACATCAAATATACTGATTTACATGAAGAGTCTAGAAGGTAAAAGATCAGTTTCCAAGTAAGCAGTGATCGTAAACATAAAGTTCATAGAAGATAAATAAGTTTTTCAATACCTTCAGAAATCAAAAGCTGAAAGTTAAACAAGTACTCTAGCGTATTTATTTCTGTAGATCTAGATGAGAAACCTAGGAGCTCAATTAGAAGTATAAATATTACCTGGAAAAAGAACCTGTAAAAAAAAACACCAGCTAACTACATTACCTTCAATAATCTAAGTAAGCCATGAGCACAACCAAGATCCCCTTCAGTAAGACAAGAAGAACAATCTATTAAAGTCTTACTTTAACTAGGATTTTAAACAGTTAATGTCGATACATTCCATCCCGGGCTCAGTTATACTGACATTTCATTATTTTCATTTATATACTGTTAGTGATAAAAAAAATTGTATATATGTATTCTAGAAAATAAATTGCAAAAATGTTATCCATAGCGGTTAGTTGAAACTACTTAAGCGATGTTTTAACATTTAATGTTGCATGGAAAATTTTTAAAATTTTACGAATTTATGGAGTATTACATATGGTATTAGAGCACGCATTTAGACACTAGGCCTAAATGCAGCTCAACTCGTGTAGACAAACAACAAACAAAATGCATGCGTACTGATTTATTACTTTTCTTTTGAAATGTCATTACCAGAAGAAAAAAAATTCTGAACGAGAATTGCAGGTATGGAAGGACTCGAGGAATATGAGGATGAAGGGTCCCCATTAAATGAACAAAGTAATTCTAGAAAAAAAACCTGTTAAGGAATAAATAACTAACAATTCCTCTGAACTATTACAAACTGTCAAAGAATTAAAAATTGAAATGGAAACAGTTAAAAAAGAGAATGAAAGAATTCTAAGAGCTCAAGAGGAGTTGAACCAAATACTGATGGAAAAATTCCAGAGTGAAGGGAAAGATTAATAGATAGGATCTGAAAATACATCCTACCAACATAAAAGAAAAAAGTCTAAACAAACTAAAATGAAAGTAGTTCATCCTCTGAAATTTATGGTGACTCACATAGGAAAAATTGCCAGTATTCCAACAATAGCAATGGATAATTACCATTCTAGAAAAAGAAAATTTATGCCTTGTGAGGAAATTTCGGTAGAATTTAAAAAGATAAAACCACCAAATTTCAACGATGAAACAGAGAAAGGTGAGGAAGCTGAAGCATGGCTGTCCGGAATGAAGAAGTATTTCCAAATCTATAATTACTCCAATCAGTTAAAATCTAGAATGGCCATATATAACTTAATTGGAAAGGGAGATATTTGGGGGCGGGATTTAAAATGAGTAAAAGGTATTAAAGAAAAGAATATTAACTGGAATCCCTTTAAAAAATACTTTAAAAATAAGTTTATGTCAGAGTAGTATTATGAAGAGCGAGCTAAAGAGTTCTATGAACTAAAGTTGGGAACTATGAATATGAAGGAATTAAACAGTAAATTTTTAAGTTTACTATGTTATGTTCCTTACATTGTGGATGAGAATCCCAAGGTGCAATGTTTTCTGAGCTATTTACCTTTCCACATTAAAGATAGAACTAAATACGATAATCCTAAAACCCTTGAAGAGGCTGTGCGAAAGGAAAATTTATGCTATGAGCATAACCGAAAAAAGGGAAAACATGCCAAACTGGAAAGCCAAGAGGTTTAATAATTTTGAACATATGAAGAAGGCTTTTACACCTAATTGCAATTTTGGGAATAATAATGCACATAATTTTCCTAATAAGAATTTTCAAGGAAATAAATGTAACTCACAGCTAAACCCTAATGGCCCTAGAAATGAAGAAACTGCTAATAATCACAGCAACTACGTTAATAATAATGAACGTAAAGAACCAATAAAGTGTTGGGATTGTAATGGACCTCACTATGCATCAGTTTTCCATAACAAAAAGAAGACCATAAGCAACATTCATATAGTGCAGGAAGAGATGATTGTTGGTGACTTAGCAAGGGGGATTCCCAAAATCAACACGGCACTGGAAAACAGACATGATGATTATTAAACTTCCATGGTGGAAGTAGAAGGTAAGCTGAATCAAAAACCCATTTCTATATTAATTAACCCAAGGGCTATCCTGGGTTATGTTTCTCCTAGTTTAGTAGAAAAATGCAATTTACCGATAGAAAATTTTACAAAGTCATGGTTGGTTCAACTAGCTACAGGAGCAAAAAGAAAAGTGATTAATTTTGTGAAAGACTGTACTTTAGTTATGAATCATCTTGAGACTTTTGTGAAGCTAAATGTACTTCCGTTAGGCTCTTATGACGTGTTAATTGGTATGGACTGGTTAGAACAGCATAGAGTAGTCTTGAACTATTTCGATAAAAATTTTACATGTGTAAATAATGAAGGAGAAACAGTAACCGTAACAGGAATTCCTAGGAAAATAGCAAACATACAAATTTCTACCTAGCAATTAAGGAGAGTTGTTCGGAAAGGATGTAAAGCTTTTGCTGTAACTTCATCATCATGAAGAACAAATTAATAATGAATATAAACTAAAACTGGAAAATATTCCAATCCTAACAGGGTGTTCAGATGTATTTCTGGAGGAAATTCCAAGACTACCTCCGAAAAGGGAACTGGATTTCACTATTGAGTTGGTAACTGGTGCAGTACCTAACTCAAAAGCTCCTTATCGGATGAATATCTTGGGACTTAACAAATTAAAATCACAGTTAAAGGAACTTATTGATAAAAATTATATAATACCAAGCATGTCTCCTTGGGGGGCACCTGTCATTTTTCGTTAAAAAGAAGGACGGTACTCTATGCTTATGCATTGATTACCGTCAGCTTAATAAAATGACTATTAAGAATAGATACCCGTTGCTCAGTATATATGATATGTTTGATCAGCTACGTGGAGCAACAATATTTTCAAATATTGATTTACGATCTGTTTATCATTAAGTACAGATCAAAGATGAAAATATATTTAAAACAGCTTTTAGGACCAGATATGGTCACTATGAGTTTGTTGTGATGCCATTTGGGCTCACTAATTCCCCGGATGTCTTCATGTGTTTAATGAATAATTTATTGCATAAGTATCTCGATAAATTTGTAGTTGTTTTTATTGATGATATTTTAATTTATTCTAAGTCTAAAGAAGAACACGAGGAACATTTAAAAATTTGTTTTACAAGTGTTAAGGGAACATTAGCTTTATGCTAATTTCAGTAAGTGTGACTTATTCAAAGATAAAATACAATACTTGGGTCATGTGATAACTAAAGAGGGGATCTAGGTGGATCCAGAAAAGATAAAATCAATTGAAAAATGGTCGATCCCAAAGGATGAGATCGGCGTGCGGTCATTCATGGGGATCACCGGTTAATATTGAAGATTCATTGAGGGATTCTCAAGAATCACAAATCCCATAACTTCTTTACATAAGAAAGGAAAGAAATTTGAGTGGAACCAGAAATGTGAAGAAAGTTTTAAGAAATTAAAAACATTATTAACTACTGCACCAATTTTAAGAATTGTTGATCCTAACAAGGACTCTGTTGTATGCACTGATGCATGCAATGATGGTCTTGGTGGGGTCTTAACTCGAGAAGGACATGTAATTGCATACGAGTCTAGGAAACTTAAGATTCATGAAAAAAATTACACTACATACAATTTAGAGTTGGTTGCCATCATACATGCTTTGAAGATGTGGCGCCATCGCTTAATCAAAATAAAATTTATGTTAATGACGGATAATAAGGGTTCAAAATATATGTTGGATCAACCAAATTTAAATGCAAGGCAAGCTAGGTGGCTAGATTTCCTTAGCGAGTACGATTTCGAGATCCAACATATTAAGGGAAAAGAAAATAAAGTCTTTGATGCTTTAAGTAGAAATGCAAAATTGAATTCCGTGGCAACAATCAGTACTTATAAAACCGATTTAGAATATCAACTGGAAGAAGGAGTAAAATTGGATGAAAATTATCAGAAATTACAAGCTAAAGTGGCTAGAAAATTTAAGTACAGGTTACATTCTAAATGATAAATGATTAATACTTTATAAAAATAGGTTGTATATACCTAATGTCCCTAAAATTAAGTGGCTGATTTTAAATGAAATACATAAGACTCCTTACTCAGGACATCCTGGCTATCAAAAGACCATAACCATGTTACGAAAAGATTATTTTTGGTCAAATATGACGAATGAGCTGGAAAAATATATTTCCAGGTGTTTTGAATGTCAACGGGTTAATACTGAACACCAACATCCAGCCAATTTATTACATTCGTTACCCATCCCTAGATGGAAATGGGAAATAATCAGTCTTGATTTTATTACAGGTCTACCTAGAAATCAAAATCATAATGATTCGATAATGGTAGTCATTGATAAAATCAGTAAAGAAGCTCATTTTATACTAGTAAAGACCACCTACAAGGCTACTAATATTGCTAAAATATTTATGAAACAAATATTTCGTTTACATGGGATACCAAAAGTTATAATTTCTTACAGAGACCCTAAGTTTACGGCAAATTTATGGAAATCTCTATTTAAAGGTTTGAATACTACTTTAAATTTCAGTACATCTATTCATCCCCAGATGGATGGAAAGACTAAAAGGGTGAATCAAATCTTGGAAGATATGCTAAGGATGTATGTTAGAGAACAGCCAAATAAATGGGAGGATTACTTACACTTCGTTGAGTTTGCGTATAACAACCACTACCAAGCTTCAGCAAAATACATCCCATTTGAAATTCTATATGGAAAAAAGTGCAATACTCCCATCTCATGGAGTAACCCAGTTGACAGGTTAGTACTAGGACCTAAGATATTAAAGGAGATGGAGTTAATTGTAAAGCAGATGCAAGGTAATTTGAAGGTTGCACAAGACAGACAAAAAATTCAAGCAGACTTTAAATGAACTCTGAAAGAGTTCCAGGTGGGTGAACATGTTTTCATAAAGGTAAGGCCTAAAAAGAGATCCTTAAATTTAGGAAGTTGTGCTAAGTTTGCACCCATATATTGTGGGCCTTTCGCAATATTGTCCAAAATGGGACAGGTGGCATACCAACTGGCTTTACCGACAAATTTAAAAGTTCATAATTTTTTCCATATCTCTGTTTTAAAAATATATGTACATGATGCTAATCAAGTTATAAATTGGAATGTTGTGCAGGTGGAACCCGAAGGAGATTTTCTGGTGGAACCAGATTGTATCATTGACAAGAGGAAGATCTTGCTTCGGAAATGCACCATTGGACAGGTGAAGGTGCAATGGAAGCACCTAAGTCCAGAATAAGCCACCTAGGAATCGAAGAGTCATATGCTAGTAGCATATCCAATTCTGTTCCAGGGCAGCTTTGAGGACGATGAATAAAATAGCATCGAGGATGATGTTATATTTAAGGGGGTGTGTATGTCACATACCCCAAATTGCAAAAACATTTTATGTTTGAGAAGACATTATGTTTTAATTTTATTTTAAAGTTTGTAATTATTGACCAAGTGGGGTCAAGGATGATTGTATATAATTGTTGAATATTTTCTTAATTAATAAATAAAAGAAGAGACGACAGCTTAAGGAGGTTGTTAAATGAGTGTCTACTGGCCACTTGGTGGAATAGACTAGGTTGAGAGCAGATTGACACTTGGCAGCATCCTCAAACTACTTCTAGCAGTTGTAGAGGCAACTTCCTTATTTGTGTGGTCATGTTCCCCAAGAAAGTGGAACAAGAGTAGGTGGCTCATTAACTGAAAAATTGACCCAAAAGACCTGGGCAAGATTATAAACTACCCATTGAATTTAGCTGAGGCTGTTCAATGTTTACTTGTGAAAATTATGAGTGAAATTTGTGCACACGATATTCAATGGAGGGGAAAAGCAGAAGATTTGAGTGTGAAAATGTTGATTTACTGAACTAGTGCAGTTGTTTTGGCTAAGTTCTTACTTCTACAGGAAGAAGTATTAATGTTGATTACTCTGTGAAGTTGCAGGGGTTTTCATAACCCATTCTCTCACCCAGTGCTTTCAACTAGGTGGATCAGTGGATAGGCTCGGGGGTCCTAAGATTTGTAGTTAAGTTGTCTTCAAGAATTGGTTGGGTGGAACAAGCTTCTTAGGCTGTTATCTCCTCTACAAGTTCGCAGGTTCTAATTGTTATTTATAAATACTGAAATAAAGGAGGTTAAGGAACAATTACTGTTATGTTTGATAAGTTGTTTTTTGAAATATAGGCAGTAACTAGTTTTTTATTTTCAAGAGGATACTGATTTAAGTTATGGAATGAATGATTAGGGTTAGTTTTAAATTTACTGATGAATGAATTACCTGACTGTATTTTTCCACAACTCCAAAGAGGTAGTACTCTAGCATAGTAGGTGAATTTAAGTTTGATGAATAAATCAAGATGTGCAAAATTATGATCATTTACTTTCTATTGATAGTCTTACTAGAAATGTATAAGGAAAAATTCCTCATCTCCAGAAGTTATGATAGTTAAATACTTTTGTTTATCATAATTTCATAAACATTGTAAAGAGTGTTTTACTCAAACTAATATTTAGTTTTGTAACTATATTTATCTTAACTCAATAATATTATTTTACTCAAAAGGGTAAATCTATTTATATATATAAATAAAAAACTACTACAGATGCAGAAAAAGATTGCAAACAGATAATAGTAGATTATATAAACAGTAAATTTAAAGTATAGTAATAAATTAAGTATTACTAATAAACAAATGTTTTAATTTCAGTAATACTGGAAAACATTAGATAATATAAATACTAAGAAGCAAAAATAACAAATAAGGTAGAATATTAAATAAAATGAAATATTATGTTTTTGGGTCACAACCCTGAAAACCTGTTAACCCAAGTTTGCTTTACTTCTTTCCTTTAAGTTAAAGAATACTCTCATTTTATCTTAACCCTCACTATATTCAAAATCAAACAAATTATAAATATTAAATACTTTCATAATTTTTAAGCTACCCTAATTTCACAAGAATATATACATAAGCAGAGTATAATTTGTTTAATATATATATATATACATAAACTAAGTAAAAAGAGTTAAAGCAAAATATTTAAAATTGTTTTACACAGTTTTGCTCAGGTTACAAGGTCGAACCCTTCAACGAAGGAAAATTCTTCTTGTTTCTTAAATATAAATGTTTATAGTAAAACCCCTAGAATTTCCCTTTACGTATAATTTAAACATAATAAATACGAATTTTAAAAACCATAATCAAACTTACGGTGTTCTTTAATAAAAATATATAACACACTAGGTACAAGTAAAAGCAATAGAAGGATCTTTAAAATTTACAGTAATGTTTCCCTTATCTCCAAACTATGGTGTATAAAAAACAAAGACCAATTCCTTATAAGTTTTCCTTTCACAAAACTCAGAACCGAAGTTCTTATCACTATCAAATATATAAAATCTATCAATTTAGAACAAGTTTTAAAAGCACCATTACTATATGTTAACAGTATTTTAATAACAATAAGAATTGAGCCATACTGCTTTTAAAAATTAACCAAAACAAACAACCAACATTTTTTACAGCCATGAAACCCTACATCCAAGCTATGTTTCTCTCATACATTTTGCCTTAAGCCTTGTACAACCTGCCGAAGGAAACCTCAAGGTTTACAACTGAGAATTACTGGTCTTTTTTTGAAGTGTACCATCAACAGTTGTTTCCATTAGCAAGCTTTGAATTGTTCCCTTCTTGACCAAGGGTTTCAATGACCTGCAACCACAGTTTACAAATATCATTAATTTATTTTGGTTACTATCTTTATTTCTAAAATAGATCGAAATTTTCAGTGTAAGAAGAAGTTTTTACCTAAATATTTCTCATCCTCGGCCATGTTGTAGTTTGAAGAAACCCACTCACTCCATGCTCAAAACCCAGGTAAAGGAAACCGTAGTATCAAACCACTGAATTCGAGAAGTTCTCAGTCTAAGACCACGGTGAGAAGTGGAAAGGAGGTACTAAATACGCCATTTTGGAAGCCAATCACCCACAGATAAATGCAAAACGAGTTAATTTTTAACCCGTAACTATCTCCTAGTAGCTCCACAATGAAGGGCAAGTTTACAAATCGGACTGAGGAAAAGTTTTACCTCACAGTAAGCGAAAAAAATTTGCTTTCGAGGCCAAGAGGCCGAGAGCCTGTTGGCTCCACCCTCAAGTGCTGAAATAAATGGTGTCCAAGTGAGGGTTTAGGGTTTAATAGAACTTATACACGTAGGGTTAGCACTAAACTCCCACAATAAATCATTGACACATGGAATCCACCATCGAAAAAAAATTATGGGTTTCGATTTGGGTTTTCGATTTTATCCAAGCAATGGTGTTTACGTGCCAACAATAAATAAATAAATCTAATATTTTTCCCTTTTTTTCATAGCTTAAAAGATTATGGTTAATATGTGAAATAATATTATTATTTTGTATATATATATATATATATATATATATATATATATTTTAAGCCTAATGCAAGTTATGTTAGGCTAACATGTAAATACTAGGAACCTTACATGTAGTAGCGTTAAGCCCCTACATTTGATTTACTTCAAATAATTTTTGTAACAATATATAAAAACAAAACTATGAAAAGAAGATAATCATAAGCCTAAACAAATTGATTTAGGTTTAACATCAAATCGACTGATTTACAGGAAGAGTCTAGAAGGTAAAAGATCAGTTTCCAAGTAAGCAGTGATCATAAACATAAAGTTCATAGAAAATAAATAAGTTTTTCAATACCTTCAGAAATCAGAAGCTGAAAGTTAAACAAGTACTCTAGCATATTTATTTCTACCGATCTAGATGAGAAACCTGGGAGCTGAACTAGAAGTATAAATCTTACCTGGAAAAAGAACCTGTAAAAAAAAAAACACCAGCTGATTGCATTAGCTTCAATAAGTGAAGTAAGCCACAGGTACAACCAATAGCCCCTTCAGTAAGATAAGAAGAACAATCTATTAAAATCTTACTTTGACTAGGATTTTAAACAGTTAATGTCGATACATTCCATCCTGGGCTCAATTATACTAGCATTTCATTATTTTCATTTATATATTGTTAGTGATAAAAACATTGTATATATATATTCTAGAAAATGAATTGCAAAAATGTTATCCGTAGCGGTTAGTTGAAACTACTTAAGCGATGTTTTAACATTTAATGTTGCATGGAAATTTTTTAAATTTTTACGAATTTATGGAGTATTACAACAATGATGTACGTATGACCATCGGCCGAGGAAGGATTACATGTTATGAATTCTATCACCCACTTGTAGAAGGTACCGATTGTGACGACGGTATGTAATGAAGTGGGAGGTGTCAATTGCGGCAGTGTTTAACTCCATGGATGCAATCAAAAAATATGGTGGGCTAGAAATAATCAGCACGGAGGATTTTCTGGGTGGTGGCCAAACCAGAGAGGTGGTCACCATAGGCTCTACTGTAATAGTCATTCAGTACTTTTCATCCTCATCGTGGGTGAGGAAACGACGAAATATGGTATCGACACCACGATGGTACGGGACATCCCCAATGAGGAGATAGCAGCGGCTTGGTGTCGAATGTGCCATTGATTTTTGCGACTTAAATGGGCCCAAATTTTTGAGTGTGCATATACAATAGAATTCCCCCATACCATGGGTCTTCTGTAGAAATGACAAATAGGAATTCGTCAGGAAGGTTGATTATGATCAGTGGCGAAGAAGACAATGGAGGGAGGTATATCATTAGGGAACCTAACGCCAAATATTTGGTGCTCTTGGGAGCAGAAAATTCCAAATCGTACTCCTGGAGAATGACAATCCACTTGGCAGCATGACCTTGAACAAGGAATTGTCTTAAGAGATACCTCATGGGGTTGGAATCAGCCACGAATTGGGTGTGACTCAAGAAGATGTAATGACGTAGCTTCTGAACAAAAAAGATGATGGCAAGTGCCATCTTCTCTTCATGCGGGTAATGTAGAGGGGGTCCGAAAATCTTCTGACTTACATAATAGATCACATGATCTTGATGAGCATCCTCTTCTTGGACCAAGACTTCAAGGATGGAATTTTCGGATGTCGACACATAGAGGATGAACTCCTTAGTGAAGTCGAGAGAAGACAACAATGGAGCAAAATTCGGATCTTGTTTTAATGTGTCAAAATTTTATTGAGAATGCTTATCCCAAACAAAAGGAATGTTGGTACGAAGCAGTCATAAGAAGCCATGGAATTTTGTCGCATAGTCCAGAATGAAACAGCGAAGGAATTTTTCCTTGCCTTGGAGACTCTACAGCTGGTGCAGAGTACATGGGGGATGAAGATTCAAAATGGATTCAACCTTCAAAGGGTCAACCACAATCCCTTTGTGAGATACGATGAATCTGAGTAACCGCCTAGATGGGACACAAAACACACACTTGAGGGGATTCAAGTGGACGTTGTATTTGCAAATCGCAAGAAGGCTTGTCGCATCTTCTTGATGTTGTGAACGCTTCCAAGAGCGAGCGATGAGGTTGTCTAGGTAGACCAAAATAATATGGATAAGGTTGTGGAAGTAGAATGTCATGGCCCACTAAAAATTGGCTCCAGTATTTTTAAGGCCAAATGTCATAACCTGATATGCAAACGTGCCCTAGGGGGTTGTAAAATCATTTTTGTACTGGTCCTCTTTCCGGATTTGAATTTGGTTATAACCAAAAAACCCATCCATGAAAGAAAAGACTTTATGGCCGGCACATGCATCAATGATTTGGTCAATGAATGGAGTGGGAAATTTGTCTTTGGGACATGCCAAATTCAAGTCATGGAATTTAGTACAGACGTGAATGGTACCTTTTTTTTCATTAACGAGGAAAGGATTGGAAACCCAAGTGGTATACGCTATGGGGTATATGAAAACTGCTTTACGCAATTTCTTGATCTCAGCTTTGACATCATGAGACTTTGAGGGGTGAATGGGTCTTTGATTTTGGTGTACAGGTGCAACATCATGCCATGTGTCGATACGATGTTTGACGATAAATGGATTAATCTCGAGCATCTCTGTTTACGACCAAGCAAAAAATATCACGAAATTCCTGAAAATTGCTTTGTAAGAAGTAACTTCTTCAGGGGAGAAATATGCTCCGAATGTAATATATTCAACTACCTTGGGTTTACATAATATATTGACCTTGATGCTTGGTGAAATGTTAGCCATGTTTCCCTCTTCAAAGGCGTCGGGTGCCGAAATGGTATTCTTGAACCAGTCTACTTTTCCATGGATGAAGTCTTTTGCTTCGACTTAGTATTGCTCCGACGATGAAAGAGGTTCATTAGGGATAAAGAATGAGCAATGGTGCATATCATCCCAAGGGTACTCATGAGTCAAAAGAGCTTCAAGGATTTCTTCATCATTGTTAAAACAATGCGTAGATAGATCAGAGGGATCCTCTATGACTGGGGAGACAGAAGGACTACTGGAACTAGAGATCGTGTAGATGGTGTTGGTTGTGTCCGAGGAAGAAACCAGAGGATGGATCTCCTCAAGGATGGTAATGTCAGATTCACAGAAGTGTTTCTGAAGGTCGCGAAGGGATAACTGATACTCCAGTAAGTCTGGGAAATGGTGAGAGTAATGACCATACAAGCCACAAACTACAAAAGGATGGTTGGTTCACAATGACTTGTTCTTAACCACTAGTGGATCTGGGATGGTGACTATTGAAGTATCATCGGTCTCGTCTATAGCATCCATGTGGGTGCGAAGGAGAGGCAACTCTAGACAATTTTATGTCATATGGACTTGGACATCGCACAACGCACAAGTAAGAGTCCAACATGGTTCAGTCGTTGCTTTGGTGGCCTTTCCCCCTACCCTTTTTGGAGGAGGAGGGGCATGCATGGAGACAGGAGTAGTCTTCGATTGAAAAGAAGGTGGGTGTGACACCATGTCAATGGGTTGGATGGGAGTCAATCCAACCTAGGGAATCGGGGGTGGGTTGGGTGGATCAAGGTACCACACAGGAATTTCCACTATAAAATTTGGTAAGTTGAGAGTAGCCATGACAGGCTTGCTCATGATTCCAGCCGGTGGAGAACTGAAGGGAATCATGTGGATCGAGAATGAACCATAGTAATTTCTCGATGATTGTAGTTTGGGTTGCAACTGAGGTTGCAATGTGGTAGGGATGGTATCGGATGTGATAGTGTGCAAATATGATACGTCAATCGGAGAAGGTGGAGGTGGTAAGGACAAAAATGTGTTCATCATAAGAGTGTTGGAAAACAAGACCAGGCCAATAGAAGATAAGGATGGAATAGACATATTGTCAATGGTAGTGTCGACAGTAGGAAGGACATGTTCCAATGTGGTCGGCCACTTTGGATTGTAGCATGCTAGTTGGTCAACACTGATGATTTTCCCACCATGAGGGAACATAAAGATTCAAAAGACAGTAGAGGCCATGGCTCACATGGAATACAAGTAGCTACAGCCTAGGAGGAGGTTGTAATCAAGTTGGGCATTGACAACCTCAATGTCAATCAAAACCATTTTGTCAACTTACTCAACAGGAATGTTCGTAAGAATCCCTTGGGGTTGAGTAGAGAGGCCATTGTAGATATGAAGAGCAGTGGAGGAAGGTTGAAGGGTAGGATATCTAAGTTTCTGCCAAACGAAGGTTGACATAATGTAGGTGGATGATCCTTCAACAATTATGCATCGATGTACGACCAGATTCTGAATTATGACCGAAACTTGGAATGCGACGGTTGATGGAATCTTGGGTTCTGTTGGGACGCAGAAATGTCCATTTTTCATCCACTTTATCTTCCTCTATTCCTCACATTTCATCGTCCCATTAACCTTTTATCATACCATTTCCATACATATATGTGGGTTTCGCCTTATTATTTCCACTTTATTTATTGTTAGTATTATAAGTGAATTTATGATTAAATATTAGAAAATTAACATGTTTTTCACTAATATCTCAAAGTATGGATGAGCTTTGTAATGTGTAGGAATATGTGAAGGATTAATTCAAAGAAAAGACTTCACATATATCTCCTTCATCATTTCAAGGAGATAGTTATGCAAAGAATATTCGAAGGAGAAGATCATGGAGATTTGGTTGAGAGACATGTGGAGAATTTGTGAAAGATATGTGGAGGATTTGAAGGGATCATATCTTGTAATAATAGGAAAGTAGTTGAGTGGTTGAGTGAATAGTGGATCTCTCATTATGAGATGGTTATTTCCTTCATGTATAAAAGAGAGTGCTCTCTCTTCATTTCATAATAATTATTAAGGGGGGATATTATCTTAGAATATTTTAGATCTTAGATTATCTTAGAGAATAGTATATTGTAGAAGTTAGTCTTGACTTTATAATTTGGAGAAAGCAATTCTTAGCTTTTGTTCATAATCTTGGTTTGATGCTTTCATGATTTATGATTGATTCTTGTGATGTAAATTAAGATTGCTTTATTGTTGACGTGAGCTCACATGTGTTGTCTTGTTGCTCTTCATATGTTGTCTTTCTTTTATGCAATTTACTTTCAGCCGTGTGTTTCATCTTTCAACATTAGATTAGCAATTGCTTGTTTCAATTTAAGGGGGGTTAGATTAGCTTAATTTCACTTCAGTATTGCATATACTTTGCAGGTGCTTTGTAAGCCTACGAACCTTGGATTGACAAATTAAATGGCTGGGAAATTACTACAACGAAATTAAAACAACATTAATTCGGCCCAACATTTTGGCGCCGTTGCCGGGGAAGCACGATGGATTGAAGTGTAGATTTCAATTCTTGCAAGTGTGGTAGTGTAGATTTCGATTCCTGCAAGTGTGGTAGCGTAGATTTCGATTACTGCAAGTGTGGTAGCATAGATTTCAATTTCTGCAAGTGTAGTAGTGTAGATTTCAATACATGCAAGTGTGGTAGTGTAAATTTCAATTTTTTGCAAGAGTGTTTAACTTCCGCAACTGTGAAAAGTTTTTTTTTTTTTAGAGTGTTTTTCTTTTTACATAAATGTTTTGTTTTTATTTAAAATTTTCAAATTTCAATTTTGGGTGCTGTAAGAATCCATTTTTCAACATGGTTTAATAATGAGTATAAGTCTGGAACTACTCACTCATGCCTTAGAAAAAGTTGGATTTTCCTCTTCCCAAGAAGAGGAGGTCTTGGCAGCAATAAGAGATTTAACTGCTCCTCCAAAATCAAACGAGGAATCATCATCCGAAAACTCCTGCGCATGTGAAGGCGAACAAGTATTTGAACAAGAGATCAATGAAGACAAATAGGAGATTGAGAAGGACCATGAGGAGTTGCAGCATGATCTGAGGAGTGAAAACTATGCCTACGAAAGCCCTATCGAACGATGGTTTCAAGCGAGTATGAGGTTAGAACAATTTAGTTTTTCTTTTTTAGTTAGATCACAGCCACAACAATTAAATTTGTTCATCTTTGTATATTTCCATTGTTCATTCATGCGATTGAAAGATAATATATTCTTATTACTGTTGCGTGTATGGCTACACTGGCTATTTGATTACACGTAAATATTTTCTAATTATCAATTAGCATAGAGTAGGTAGGATTTTATTTCTAGTATTTGCTTTCACCTAGAATAAATATGCTCTCCTCCGCGCTTCATGCGATTGCGAGGATCAGAAAGTAGGATGTTTTCTAAAATTTTCAGGAATGAATAATTAATGTTTTGCAACATGCTTAATTGATTTCATCTTTATTTTACAATTCATTATCTCCATTTGCTAAAACCTTTTTCAATTGCTAAATAAAAATAGTCTGCAATTTCAAGCTAAAAAAACACTGAAATTATAATGCTGAAAGCACTGAAAGTAGCTGCAAATCCAAGCTGAAACAACGCAAATCTATTGCATTTTGTTTTACATTTTGGCTTGTTAAAATTTGCTAAAACACAATCGGGACAGTCCTATTTTTAGGGACCATAAGGGCTTAGTTTTAAAACCTGTTTCTATCCAAAGTATCCCTTTAATTCTAGTTTCCAATCCAATTTGAATTCTTCAATTTGGTTCTAAAATGAAAAAGATATGGTCAAAATACTGACTAGGGGTGGAGTAGGCAGCTCAATAACATAGTTGGGACAGTCACGTTTTGGGAGACGTAATGGATAAATTTTAAAAACATGTTTCTACTACATACTCTTCTATAAATCTAGTTTACAACACATTTTGAATCATTCTATTTCGATATCGTACGAAGGAGATATGCCCAAAATACTGACTACCTATCGTAAATCTGCACTATAAAAAATCTTCTTTCTCAGCTGTTCATTGGAATATTTGACCCATCAATTCTTATTGTATTCAAAACCTGTTTCTATTGGAGATACCTAGATGAATCTATTTTCATCTCCAATTGGAATCACATCAATCCATATTTTAACGAAAAAGTTGTACTCAAAATAGTGACTGTTGGTCTACGCTGAAACTCACAAACAACATTAGGATGCAGGATGTTATTCAGATTATGTGATATACCATACCATAGAATTTTTAAAACATGTTTCTCCCAGAAGTAGCCCTATGAATCCACTTTCTTTTGGCTTTGAAATCATTCAAATCGGGCGTAAAATAAAGAAGTTATTACCAAAACACTGTGAGGTAGTCTACGCTGGCCCAACATTTTGGCGTTGTTGGAAAAAGTGCAGAATTTGATTTAAGGATATCTTGCAAACCGTGGGCTATTTTTTCCTTAAATTTGGACAGGGAATGCATAACATCATGAAGAAAAACCGTGGCAAGTTTCAGCTCAGTCCAGTGCATGGTTTTCAAGAAAATTACCATCATCATCTATAGCCAATTCGCATTTTTCTCGAAATCCGTGATGTGGGTTTGTCTAATTTTTAGTGTGGAGATGCATTATAATGGTAGTTACTTTCTTGACATCCCAATCCAGTTTGTATTTTGTGAAATATTGGTTCAGGAAGTTCAGCTGCAACACATTTTTATTCATACTCATCTACAAAAGTGCAGAAATTTAAATGGGCATATCTTTCAATTGGTAAGTTGGATTCTCATTATTTTTAGATAGGTAGTGTATAATACCAAGATGAACAATCTTGGAATTTTCATCCCAATCCAATGTACATTTTTTGAGAAAATGGCCATAATCACCTACAGTCAACTTGCATTTTTCTCGAAATCCGTGATGTGGGTTTGTCTAATTTTTGGTGTGGAGATACATTATAATGGTAGTTACTTGTTTGCAAAATTTCAGCCCAACTCAGTTTGTATTTTGTGAAATATTGGTTCAGGAAGTTCAGCTGCAACACATTTTTATTCATGCACATCTACAAAAGTGCAGAAATTGAAATGGGCATATCTTTCAATTGGTAAGTTGGATTCTCATGATTTTTTAACAGGAAGTGTATAATACCAAGATGAACAAGCTTGGAAATTTTCATCCCAATCCAATGTACTATTTTTGATAAAACAGCCATAATCACCTACAGCCAATTTGCATTTTTCTCGAAATCCATGATGTGGGTTTGTCTAATTTTTGGTGTCTAGATGCATTAAAATAGTAGTTACTTGCTTGCAAATTTTTTTTTTCTTAAAGTCACTTTGAAAATAATCACAGATGAAACTAGCACGAGAAACAGGTAATTTTATTTGCAGCTTATGTACTTCTTTCTGCATGATATGTTTTCTTTTATGAACTTTTCACAATTTTTATGCTAGGTTGCATGAGGATATGCAACCAGATCAGTTGGGGAGGGAGAAATATATTCAATACATATTCACTAATAATTTTTCATGCAGGATTTTGTACTAAAGTTGTTTCTTTTTAGGTTTTAGAGACAGTTGCATTTTGCTGCTGAAGTGATTTTTCAAATAAACACAAAAATTTTGAGAAACATGCTTTGACAAACAACCTGAAGGAGCTGTTACTCATGATATTTGCTCATAAACATCATAATGTTGGTTGTTACACAGAAACCATCCATAAACTTGTGTCATGATTGTTTATCCATATTTTTCCTTCAGAGCACCTTCATCATCCATGTCTTGAAGTCCACTTTTCATCGCTTTATCTGTCATGACTTCACACATGCCTATCTTTCTGAGTTGCATACATCCCTTTATCTTTTTCAGTTCATTTTTCCATTCCAGTTTGTCTTCTGAATAAAACTAACTCCCTTTCCATGACTACATAGCCTTGCCATATCCATTGTTTGACTCTGAGATCTTTTCACTGATAGTCCTACCAATATTTTTATACCAACTCGTGTTGACTGATGTGAGATTCCTTAAGGCCCACCTTTCAACAAGTCTTTTCCCATCGACCTCAGCACCTTATTTGGGATATAGACTAGAGTTCATTATTGAGTACCTGAAGGCTTGCATGCCTTAATGGCAAGTTCTCTTGCTGACAATCATGGGAATTCATCAATGTCCCTTGATCGTCAGATCTTGCAAGTGGCTCGACATCAGCACATATATTCACATTTCGTAAGATGTACTTGGGTACCTTGACACTCATTGACATCACTAGTGAGTTGCCTCGCATTCGTTAACGGAATTCACCAATGGTCAGTAATCCAATTATTTCTCTTCATGCTCGACCTCGACACATTTATTCGCATGACTAGAATTGTACCACTGGGTTTTGTAGCGGGTGAAGACTATACATTATTTTTCATGACTCCATCAGCAGTTGTAGAAACATGACTTCAGATCTATGAGTATACCATAGTTCCACTTTCTGCCTTCCACATTTTCCATTAGTTATCAGCAGCAGTTCAGATTCTTCCACTTCACATTACAGTAGTTACAGCCGCAACTGCATTTACAGTTACATATTCTCCATGATTCAGTAGTAGCAGTTACGATTCCTTTACTGTCCATGATCCAAAATTTACAGCTGCTGTAGCAGTGACACATTCCACGATCCAGCGGCATCAGCTACATTCCTATTGCATTGTTCATCTACTTTTTGGGTAAGTGGGGGTATGTTGTTTTCTAGACTTTAATCATGCAATTCCTTACATGCTAGAAATGAATAATTTGGAAAATTCCCTCACCATGCTCCATTTCTTTCACAGCCCATGCTAGGTTTCATGAGGACATGCAACCACATCAATTGGGGAGGGGGAACTATATTCAATACATACTCACTACTATCATTCCATTCTTTTCACCACCATCACCCATTTTTCATCTCATTTACCATTCACAAGCATTTCTTTTTCAACAAATCCTCTATTGCACTTTGTTTCATACACATTAATATATATATTTGCATGATTCATAAATAAAAGGCTTTCTTATGCACAATGATGCTTTCTATACACATTAATAGCTTATCATTTTCAGTGAGTGTCTGATTAAATTATTATGCAGCTAGAAAATAGATGACGAAATGAATGTTGTTAACACAAGAACCAACATTCTTTACATTCATGGTTGTCACACAAGAACTAACCATAAGGAAAATGCCAGCTGTTACTCATGCATTTCACAGCATGAAATGAATGTTGTTAACACAAGAACCAACATTCTTTGCATTCATGGTTGTCACACAAGAACCAACATTCTTTGCATTCATGGTTGTCACACAAGAACCAACCATAAGGAAAATGTCAGTTGTTACTCATGCATTTCACATCATCAAATGAATGTTGTTAACACAAGAACCAACATTCTTTATATTCGTGGTTGTCACACAAGAACCAACCATAAGGAAATGTCAGTTTTTACTCACGTATTTCACACTCTAGAAATATTCATTGTTAAAAAGACATCATCAAACAAAGCCAAAGTGTAGATGTAAAAAGTTCTTGAGAAGAGCCATACACGGTTGCATGAGGACATGCAACAAGTTCAGTTGGGAAGTATGTTGGGACACAGAAATGTCCATTTTTCATCCACTTTATCTTCCTCTATTCCTCACATTTCATCGTCCCATTAACCTTTTATCATACCATTTCCATACATATATGTGGGTTTCGCCTTATTATTTCCACTTTATTTATTTTTAGTATTATAAGTGAATTTATGATTAAATATTAGAAAATTAACATGTGTTTCACTAATATCTCAAAGTATGGATGAGCTTTGTAATGTGTAGGAATGTGTGAAGGATTAATTCAAAGAAAAGACTTCACGTATATCTCCTTCATCATTTCAAGGAGATAGTTATGCAAAGAATATTCCAAGGAGAATATCATGGAGATTTGGTTGAGAGACATGTGGAGAATTTGTGAAAGATATGTGGAGGATTTGAAGGGGTCATATCTTGTAATAATAGGAAAGTAGTTGAGTGGTTGAGTGAATAGTGGATCTTTCATTATGAGATGGTTATTTCCCTCATGTATAAAAGAGAGTGCTCTCTCTTCATTTCATAATAATTATTAAGGGGGGATATTATCTTAGAATATTTTAGATCTTAGATTATCTTAGAGAATAGTATATTGTAGAAGTTAGTCTTGACTTTCTAATATAGAGAAAGGAATTCTTAGCTTTTGTTCATAATCTTGGTTTGATGCTTTCATGATTTATGATTGATTCTTGTGATGTAAATTAAGATTGCTTTATTGTTGATGTGAGCTCACATGTGTTGTCTTGTTGCTCTTCATATGTTGTCTTTCTCTTATGCAATTTACTTTCAGCCGTGTGTTTCATCTTTCAACATTAGATTAGCAATTGCTTGTTTCAATTTAAGGGGGGTTAGATTAGATTAGTATTAGTTTCACGGGGGGTTAGATTAGCTTAATTTCACTTCAGTATTGCATATACTTTGCAGGTGCTTCGTAATCCTACGAACCTCGGATTGACAAATTAAATGGCTGGGCAATTACTACAACGGAATTAAAACAACATTAATTTGGCCCAACAGGTTCTCCTTGATCCAGGTCGAAGGTGATCAACCTAGAATCAGAGGGATCAACGAAGCCTAGCATAAACAATAATGATTTACACTTTGATGGATACTTTTTAAGCACTTCCATAGCAGACATGGTTGTAGGATATTGGGACAATTCATCAACTACATTGTAGTTGAGGGAAGCTCTAGCAGTAGTGTTTTTTGTGACTTGACGCATAGAGAAAAGTGGGACTCTGGTTACCCCATCTTTGGGGGTCTCGGTAAGTGTAGAGACATATCAGAAGTGATAGAGGTAGACACCATTGATGGGTCAGTGGTTTATGTGGTAGAGCCATATTGGTTTCATCGAGTCTGGAGGTTGACTTCCGATGATAACATCATAACGTAATGGACACCATCCTCAGTAGCTTGGGCCGCAACCCTGGTTATGGGAGCTTGTGGGGTGAAGGGTGTTGATGTATTTGTAACTTCAGAATGTATTCATCTATGTATCTTATGTCTTGTAATCCGATGTTTATTCTGGGATGTATCTATTATGTAATTGAGTCATTATGGCATGCCCCGATGTTCCGATCGGGAGGATCTATATTGTAAACAAGTCATGTCAAGTCATTATGGGTAACCCTCCTATTGTCTAAGGATTAAAGTCCCTACAGTTCCGAGGCACTAGGGTTATTAGACTCACTTAGTGAAGTCGACCCTAGTAGGGTTTTAATCATGCTAGCAAGCAGCATAAAGAGAAAGGTGATCTCTCTATTTAACACACATCTCATACGCACTTAAGTGTAGCGCATAGTTGAGGAAGGAGAAGACACTGGGGCTAGATAAGAAGAAGGTTACTGTTGTCGAGAGATCACTTACTATTTTGGGATTTTCTATTTTGGTGTTGATTCTATCTCTGAGGAAGTTGAGGGGTTTTCTCCATTTATGGTTTCCCCAAGGAAAAACATTGTATTCATTGTCTCTTGTGTTTGATTGTTGTGCTTGTTATTCTCTCAGTTAAAGATCCTAATAATGCTCGCTTAATGTTGAAAAACTAACATGGTATCAGAGATAACCTGAGAAGAAGACACTGTGCAGTTGTGGGAACTAGGGATTCCTAGTTTGTGGATCTTCCTCCACATATTTTCAGAAAAAGTAAGGTGGAATAACTGTCCTTCTTAGGGCGCATCTTTCTGTCAAAGCAGAATCGAATTCTGATGTTTTTCAGTTTTGGACCCAACACTACTGCTGGAAATTAGGGATTTTCACAAAAGAGGAATTTTTCAATGATCCCAGGCCTGGATTGATCTCCTCCCGAAAATCAAAGTTAGGGATCAATTTCAAAGCATTTGGTTGGACAGAACTCCAGAAAAGAAAAACCCTAATTTGCTCTTGATCCAGCACTGCAGGATTTTCAGCTCCAAATCCAAATCCAACATCTTGACCTGGTAAGATCTAAATATTTTGTATTTCCATTTGAGGTTCTGAGTTAAGATGTCTCATCATACCAAGCTTGAGGGAGCTGATAACTTCCAAGCCTGTAAGTATAGGATCTCCCTAGTCCTGGAAGAGAATAAGTTGGACTCCTACATCCATGAGGAGGTTCCAGTTCCAGAGGGAGATGAGGCTAAGGCCTTGAATAAGAAGAAGTTGGTTATGGCAAAGAGGATCATTGATGATTCTATCAAGGATCATCTTATCCCACAGGTGTCCTCTCTCAATCCACCTAAAGCTATGTTTGATGCCCTAACCAAATTGTTTGAAGGGAAGAACATAAACTGGAAGATGACTCTGAGGAATCAACTAAAGAATGTGAAGATCCAAAATGCAAAGACCATCCAGTCTTACTTCACAAGGGTTTCTCAGATCAAAGAACAATTAGAAGCAGTAGATAAAGAAGTGAAAAATGCAGAAATTGTGATGACCACCTTGAATAGTCTCCCTAGGACATGGGACTCCTTCATTCAAGCGATCTGTGCTAGAAATAAGTTAGTCAAGTTCAGCAAACTGTGGGAAGAATGTTCTCAAGAAGAAGCTCGGATAGCAGCTCGAGAAGAGAAGATGGGAAGTGAAGATCAAGCTCTCACAGTACAATCCAAGAAACCCAAATCCAGCCATCACAGAAGTAAGTACTCTCATCATAGGAATAACTCTAGAAAGCCTAGAGATAGGTCTAAGTACATTTGCTATACATGTGATGAAAGAGGAAACTTTTCTAGAGATTGTCCTAAGAACAAAAGTAGCTCTCACAAGAAGAAGGGAAACAAAATAAGACATCATGCTCATGCTATAGAGGATGATGAACCTTCATCAAAGAGAACCAAATATGAAAGTGGAGATTCTTCAAGCGAGGATGAATATGTTTTGATCTCCGCTCTCAAGGGAAACATTACTCATGGAAGTGATGATTGGCTTATAGATAGTGGGGCTTACAAACATATGACTGGATTCAAGGAATCCGTTGTGAAACTTTCAGAACATGAATCACCTCACAAGGTGAAGCTAGGAGATGACTACCAATATCCAATAAAAGGTAGTGGGCAATATTCTTATAAGCTAGACTCTGGAAAGTATATAACAATGAAGGAAGTGTTGATTGTGCCAAAACTCAAGAAGAAACTTCTCTCCATATCAACATTAGATGCAAAAGGAATGAGGGTTACATTCATAGATGGTCAAGTTATTATGTGGCCAAAAGGAAAGACTATTGATGATGCAATAGTGATTGGTAAACAAGAAGGAGGTTTGTACAAATTGAAGGGCCATCCAGAACAAGCCTTGGTCCATGACACAGTAGAGCCAAATGAACTATGGCATAGAAGACTTGCACATGTGCATTACAGAGCACTACCTCTTGCAAGCAAAGCTGTTGAAGTTCTTATAGAAATACAAGAAAAACATGATGGGGTCTGCCAAGGATGTGTGAAAGGAAAGAACACAAAGACATTTCCAAGTAGAGAAAGCAAAGCAAAAGGAATCTTGGAAATCATCCACTCCGATGTATGCGGTCCAATGTCATCAAGCTCACTAAGTGGGTATGCATATTATGTTTCTTTTATTGACGATTTTTCTAGGAATACATGGGTTTACTTCATGAAGAACAAAGACGAACTATTCAGCAAGTTCAAGGAATTCAAAGCCTTGATCGAGAATCACACTGAAAAGAAGATCACGACTTTTCAATCAGACAATGGCGTAGAATTCACTTCGAATGAATTCAAAGAGCTATGTAAAGAATCAAGGATTAAGAGGGAGTTTTCCACTCCTTATAATCCACAACAGAGTGGGATTGCAGAATGGAAGAACAGAACTATCATGGAAGCTGCAAGAGCTATGCTTCATGATTAAGATCTTCCTGTGCATCTTTGGGCGGAAGCTTCCAGAACAGCGGTGTATGTACAGAATCGTACTCCACATAGAGTACTCGAGAACAAAACTCTGGCAATAAGTCTTCTCCGGCAAGAAACCAAAAGTCAGGCATCTCAGAATATTCGGTTGGCCTGTGTACATACACATTCCAAAAGAGAAAAGAACAAAATTAGATCCTTCAGGAAAGAAGGGTATATTTGTGGGATACTCTGAAAGCTTGAAGGCTTACACAATATATTTTCCAGGATACAAGAAGATTGACATCAGCAGGAATGTGACATTTTATGAAGACATAACTTACAACAAATCTAGAAAGAGACCTGCTGAAGAACTTGAAGAAGCAGAAGCACCTAGAATTCATGATACAACCATGAACGAAGAAACTCAAGAAGTAGATCAAGAATTTGAAAAACCACAAAGACCTGTAGATCCACCTTTGGAGAAGAATCCTCATAAGAGGAAACCTACTAAAGGTACGTGAATTATCCAAGGTGTGGAAAGATATGGGGCTCCAGAAGAGAATCACAGAGAAAGAAAGAGGACTAGATCCTATTCCAGGTATGTAGCTTTACTATGCGATTTCATTGATAAAGAACCTTCCAGTTATGAAGAAGCGGTAGAACAGAAAGAATGGAAGGATGCTAAGATCGAATAATACCAATCGATCATGAAGAATGATGTTTGGTATGTTTTCCCAAGACCAAAAGGGAAGTCAGTTGTAACTTCCAAATGGAACTACAAGATCAAGCAAGATGCAAATGGTAACATTGAAAAATATAAAGCAAGATTTGTGGCTCGAGGTTTCTCTCAAAAAGAAGGAATAGATTATGAAGAAACCTTTGCATCTATAGCTAGATACACTTCCATCATATCAGTACTAGCTCTGGCTGCAGTGATGAAATGGAAGATACACCAAATGGATGTCAAGACTGCTTTCTTTAATGGTGTAAGGGAAAAGGAAGTGTATGTAGAACAACCACTTGGTTTTGAGACACATGACAGAGAGTCCCATGTATGTAAATTAAAGAAATCCTTGTACGGTTTGAAATAGGAACCCGGGACTTGGTACGGCAGAATTGATATATTTCTATCCAGTTTGGGCTTTACCAAGAGTAAAGTAGATTCCAACCTATACTACAAGGTTGAAAATGGCAACCGAGTGATGCTTCTACTATATGTAGATGATCTGTTTGTGACAGGTATGGATGGGTTGATTGTCGATATGAAGAGAAATCTTGCTATCAAGTTTGAAATGAACGACTTAGGTATGATGCATTATTTCCTAGGCATGGAGGTGTGGCAAAGTGCAGATGGAATCTTCCTTGGACAAGGGAAGTATGCAGTAGAGATACTGAAGAGGTTTGGGATGATGGACTGCAAAGCCATGGCCACACCTATGGCATCGAACCTGAAGCTATTAAGCGATGCTTCATCAGAGTCGATTGATGCTATGATGTATCGTCAGATGATTGGGTCCTTGATGTACTTGACAAACACGAGACCAGACATTTGCTTTGCTGTGAACACCTTGAGCCAGTTCTTAACAAATCTGAGAAATGTTCACTTGATTCCTGCAAAGCATATTCTGAGGTACCTGAGGGGTACAGTTGATTATGGGCTCAAGTATGAGTCGAATCAGAAGATTAACTTGGAGGGTTATGTTGATTCAGATTGGGTAGGCAGTGCCATCGATAGGAAGAGCACTTTAGGATGTTGCTTCAGTATGGGATAAGGTGTGATCTCTTGGTTTAGCATGAAGCAATCCTGTGTGGCACTGAGTATAGCTGAAGCAAAGTATGTCGCAGCATGTTCATCTAGTTGTGAGGCAGTATGGCTACGGAAGCTACTGTCTGATTTATTTGATCACTAGATGGTTGCTAATTGTATACATTGTGACAACGAGATTTACATGAAGTTGTCAGAGAATCCAGTGTTCCATGACAAGTCAAAGCATATTGAGATCAAGTATCACTATACCAGGGATATGTTGCAGAGGGGAGCAATGAAGCTCCAGTATTTTGTGACAGACAATCAAATAGCTAATGTATTGATAAAGCCATTGTCTAGGGTGAAGTTTGAGTACTTCAGGGAGAAGCTTGGTGTTCTCCAAATTGATGTTCCCTCCAAAGGGAAGTGATGAGTCCGTGAGCCATTCTAACATGGGAGAGGATTAAGTTCCTTCCATGGTCAAATGTAAGGGCTGGGCCATTCTATCATGGTCCAAGGATTTAGGTTCCTTCCATGTCACATATGAGTGCTATTTCCATTCTGGGAATGGAGGTACATGGTTAGTTACCAGGAAAACTCATTCTAGGACTGAGAATCCATTCTGATGTGAGAGAGGGATGTGTTCCCACTTGATTAGATGTAAGGGCTGAACCATTCTGTCATGGCTAAAGGATTAAGTTCCTCCCATGTCAAATGTGAGTGTTGGCCATTCTGACGAGTAGGTCAGATGTAAGGGAAACTGCCATTCTAGGAATGGAGGCACCTGGTCAGTTACTAGGTAGCTTAGTCTGGGACTAGGGACCATTCTGATGCGATGGTAGGATTAGTTCCTCCATGATCAGATGTGAGTGCATGCCCTTCTGATGCGGTGCTTTCAAGCATGGTCGGATATAAGTGCAAATCCCTTTCGATGCGGTGCTTTCGAGCATGGTCGATTGTAAGTGTTGAGCCCTTTTGATGCGGTGCTTTTGATCATGGCTGACTATAAGTGATGTGCCTTTCTAACAAGATGAGGATGGATGTAAGTGTAAAGCCTTTCCGATGCGATGTGCTTGCACATGATCAGATATAAGTGCTGATCCATTCTAGCGCAATGTGTTTACACATGGTTAGATGTGAGTGCTGGGCCATTCTGACAAGATGAGGTCAGATGTGAGTGTTGGGTGTTCCTTTCTGACAATATGAGGTCAGATGTAAGAGCTGGGCGGGCCATTCTGACTTAAGTGTTAGATATAAGCACTAATGAAGAACTACATGAAGGGTAGGCCTACAGGATTGACTCTGTAGAACTTCCTGTGACGAGAAGAATCGAGATAGCACCATTCTGAGATAGCATGTGATGATGATCCAGACTTGATGATGATACAGAGCAAGTGACGATCTAGATGTGATGATGATCCAGACTTGATGATGATCCAAATCAAGTGAGGATCTAGTTGTGATGATGATCCAGAATCGATGATGATCCATATCAAGTGATGATCCATATGTGATGATGATCTAGAATTGATGACGATCCAGATCAAGTGATGATCCAGCAGTGATGAGCCAGCAGTCATGATGATGCAGATCCCATGATGAAGAAGACTTGAAGAAGAAGAATACTTGAAGACTAAGAAGACTTGAAGATGAAGAGGACGAGATGATCTAGTTGATGTAGAGATTAAGACTAGTGCTGAAAATTGTGTCGAAAGAATACCTTCCTAGTTAAGAGGGATGTTGATGTATTTGTAACTTTGGAATGTATTCATATATGTATCTTATGTCTTGTAACCCGATGTTTATTCCGAGATGTACCTATTATGTAATTGAGTCATTATTTCATGCCATGATGTTCTGATCGGGAGGATCTATATTGTAAACAAGTCATGTCAAGTCATTATGGGTAACCCTCCTATTGTCTAAGGGTTAAAGTCCCCATTGTTTCAGGGCACTAGGGTTATTAGACTCACTTGGTGAATTCATCCCTAGTAGGGTTTTAGTCATGCCGAGAAGCAATATAAATAGAGAGGTGATCTCTCTATTTAACACACATCTCATACACACTCAAGTGTAGCGCATAGTTGAAGAAGGAGACGACACTGGGGCTAGATAAGAAGAAGGTCACTGCTGTTGGGAGATCACTTACTATTTTAGGATTTTCTATTTTGGTGTTGATTCTCTCTCTAAGGAAGTTGTGGGGTTTTCTCCATTTATGGTTTCCCTAAGTAAAAACATTATGTTCATTGTCTCTTGTGTTTGATTGTTGTGCTTGTTATTCTCTTAGTTAAAGATCCTAATAATGCTAGCTTAATGTTGAAAAACTAACAAAGGGTTGGGTTTCAACCATTTATTAGTGTGGTAGGGGGTTTTGGAGTACCATAGGTGGAGGACCTAGTGGTCTTGGGTTTGGTGGAGCCAGAGCAACCACATTTGGATCATGTTGACTATCGTTTTGGAGTAGTTGTTGGAAGCGAGCCATGTGAGGACATTGATGAGTGTAATGGAGATAGGTGTTACTGATAACACACAGATGGTTTGTCTGTAACTGTGGGTTCTTCCTAGGTCGAGCAGGACGCTGGGGATTCTGTGCAGGAGCTTCGGTGCCATTTTTGTTTGGAGGGTTGGCCTACTGGTCACCTCCTTGGGGTTGGTTGTTGCCTCGATTCCTACCTCTCTTGTTCTTTCCCTGCCCTTGTTGGTTATTAGGGGTGGGTTGGTTAGGGAGGTTCTATTGTGCGTATACCTTTCCCATAGAAATAGGAGGAATCGAGGTTGAAGTCGTAGTGGGTTGCATAAGTGGTGCATAATAGACCAGAGGAGCTGGAGGGGATGCAAATTCGACCATTTTTCCAGAACACAAGTGTGCCGAACAAGTTGGTCCATGAATGTGAGGAGTTGGTCTGGAATGAGTGGATCCAGACTGAGTCATTATGCATGAATAATCAGGGGCATAGTCGTGAGGTGCATAGGAGGAAGTAGCTCTAGATTGAGCCATAACTCATAAGTAATCAGGGGCATAACTTGGTTGGGAAACACTATGGGTGTTACCATGATGGGGTGGGATCATGGGAGAGGTCAGATAAAAATAAGGATGTTGGGTAATGGATCCAATAACTCCCCCAGTGTATCATGACGTGAGGTGTCAGACCGAGGAGCATCGGGTATAACGGTATACAAGTAACCAGACTAGGCATAGATGTCAAGGTAAGTAGCATGAGGAAATTTGAAGTACCACTTGGTCACATCACCCATAAGTGTGCTCTGGAACAACCTCAATTGAATGAAGTCATCCACAATGTTGTTAGATGAACACCATAGGTGGAATGACAGGTTGTGATTTTGAGGGTCCTCTCCTGCCTTTCCCTCAAACTTAGGGATGTCTGAGGGAAGCTTGGTAGGCATAGGAGGCCATTATGGGTGGTGACGAATGGGGTGATTGGTTAACCGTGCCAAATCTGGCAGGTTCATACTAGCCATAAAAGGTAAGATAGAGTCGAGTTTGTCTCAGGAAGGACCAGAAAGGGTGTCGGTAGCTGCAAGAACGTAGTTCCCGTGCATAAATGGGGGTGGATGACATTGAATTCTGATAGGAGGAAAAGTCACTGGTGTGGTAGGAATAGTCAAAACCAACATGGAAGGGCCACTATCCCCAGGTATAAAAGGTGGAATGGTAGTGATTATAGTGGTTGGAATGGAACCACCACTAGTGGGTAATGAACCAGAAGTAGTGTGTGCATTGAAAACAGGCCCACTAGGACCAGGGCCTATAGGCCCAGTGGAAGGGATACCTGTGATGACAGGTGGAATGGATGTGAGCCCACTACTAACAATCCCCCCTTGAAATGGATAAGGATGTGCACCAGCCATGGGGTTAGATGGAGTAGTGAACAAGGTGGTTTTGAACTAGTAGGAATTTGAATCAAATTCAGAGGTCGTGTGTGGCTCTGAAGGTGGTGAGTGACATCAAACATGGCTTCGATGGTGATGGTTCAAAGAACCAAACTAGGGGTGTGCCCCCTAAGCCTATGTGAGTAATGTGGTGGAGCTATGATGACTATATGGAGTGTTGTGTAATAAATGACAACTCAAGAGGATCAATCGCATGCTCAAAAACCCAACTACAACCGAGTGTGTAGGAGGAGAGTGTATGAAATGGCAACTCATAGGCCAACAACAATCTCTAAAACCAAAATTTCACAACTGGTCACGGCAAGGCAAGTGTACAACAAAGTGGCCAGAAATACAACAAGCAGCACTACCTATCAAATAAAAATGACTCACTAACCTATGGGGTATGAGTGCAAGAAATCTCCTAACTACAAGCTGGAATTCCCTCACAAATTTTATCCTCGGCATGGTGATGAAATCCCAGTCAGACTATATGAAATGGAAGTACAATATAGACTAAAATAATCCCACTACCGAGAAGGACCTCTAGGTAAAAGAGCCCTAGAATAATTTCCACTAAAATACCTCGTTCATGACATGTTCGTTCAGTTTACTGATGCTTCAACCCTTTGTCCCTTGACACCCAGTATACATTAGCATGCATGAGGAGGAATATGAAGGTTTATCCTTTAGTACAATATGGAGTGCGGTATTCCACCCTGACTTCCAGAACCCCTTCGTTGCAGCTTACTCCTGCTGAGCAGGGGGCCTCCCGAAAAACTAACTATGACCGTGTCAACAAATACAAGAGGATTGTGGTCCCCTAATGGACAACAACTATGTCTCAAGTGAAAGTAATAGAGGGGTGTTGTTTGGATGCCTATCCCCAAAGTCCTAACTTAGCTACAATATTGTTTTATCCTCAAGCAAGGTTACAATGTTGGTTGTATTAAGTTAATTTTAATGCTTGCTTGAGGTCATGAACCGATATTTTCACTTATATGGTGTGAATTGTGTGCAACTGATGTGTATGTAAGACCAAGCAATCCACAGTGAATATGTTCCAATATCACTACCGAAATGCAAATATAATGCAGAAAAGAACAGTAAAGAACAGTAAATTTGCTGCAAAATAAAATTATCTTCCAAAAATAAAATATACTTGAATCAAATAAGTAGTAAAAGGAACTAATCAACCATAGGTAACATGCATGGGGTCTCAACCACGGATCTCAACTAGAACGGCTCATAAACCAAGTAGGTGGAATCTCAAAACATACCAAGGGGCTTCAAAAAGATCAGATATGGACAGAAACTAGGTTGGAACAGGGGTTTGGGAAAAATAGGAGGTATGAAACAGGAATCGAAAGCACAAAAACAAGACTAAAAATTGCCAGTCACACCTGTCAGTGGAACAGGCATGATCTGGGTCGCATGAAATAGAGAGACAATCGTGATCTGAGTAGAAAAATAGTCGATGGACTCAAGTCACGCAAAACAGAGGGTTAAGCATTGTTAAGTCACTCAAAACTAAGTCACTAGCGACTGGGGTTGCTCCTGAAGTTAGTACAAGAGTGGTCTGGATTTTTAATCCAAGTCGCTCTTATCGGGGCTAAAGGTGCAACCTAGTTCACATGTATCGAGCATAAAGGTGTGGCTAGGTTGCAGGTTTCGTCGAGATAGATGTGACTCGGGACGAACAGAAAATGTTTTGAAAAAAAAGAGCCAGCTAGGGCTGGGGGGTAGGCACTGACGCAGTAATGGTTCGGATCGGCCATGAAGGGGCCCGATCTATGACGGTTGTGGGCAGAAAATAGGAACAAACCAATGGAAACATGCAAAAACAAATATCTGTATGGATAAACCGAGTGGAGTCGCTAAAACTGTAATAGGGATTTCTCCCCTATTATGTGCAGATGCACCAACCTTAACTCATCCAGATCATAAGGAAGATTTCAATGGAATAACAGAAAACTAACAACGATAACAACTTAAAGCAAATATTTTTTAGGTATTTTTTCATATATAAACTAACTACTGCATAAAATAAAAACAAAATACCTTTTTTCTTGCAAGATGGGCCACTGTAGCCATCCTCGAAAGTGGTTTCGCGGCTCCATGGGTTGGTTCTCCAATCATCTCCATGGATAATTGTCAAATGGGGGATAGATCCAAAGTAGGTACAGAGAAATCTCAACGTACACCATGGGAAATAGCGTGGCAAGGGGAATAATGGCAGGAAAGTATGTGGTATACCTGAGAGCAAACTGGCACATCGTAACCACAAGTGAATGAAAATGTAAGTTTTTTGGGAGAGCCCTTCACAATGTACTTATAGTATGGTATTAGGGTTTTTTAACCCATGGTATTTTATTTCCCATGTTTTTTATCTATGGTATTTTGACTCTTTTTTATTTTTTAGAATTTTTTACCCTTTTTTTGGAGAAAGTGGAGATAAACCATTATGAATTTTCACTATCCCTTCATTTATGGGAAGGAATAATGGTGTTTTAGACCATTGTTTGTGGAAATACAATTTTGAAGGTCAAAAGTAAGGGAAATATGGTGGGAATATGATGTATGTATATGGTTTAGACCATGTAGAGCTAGGTGAACACATTTTAGTGTTAACAAGGACCCATGTATTGTGGTAGATGGATTATCTTTTATATGGACATCAATTATGAATTGTTTACAGGTACAAAAGACTTATGGAAGTGCAGCACATGAAAGGAAAGTAAAATCAAGAAAAAGGTGAGGTAAAAGAAGCAATGGTTATCCCATAAGAATTCATGATGTAATAGCAACAATTTTAAAAAAATGGATATGACAATGTGTAATCTACATATAAATGGGATTCCTGAGTACCCCAGTTTTTTTTGGCCGGGTTATATATGAAGCAATTCCCCAAGTTTAAAGGGGGGATTGTTAGGGTTAACCTTGACTCAAGAATGAGCAAATATGTATGTGGTTTTTGGAACATGATTTTGGTATCCCATGGTTTCTTTCTAGTTGTATTTTGATGTAAAGAACCCTATAAATAGGGTTGTAATCCTCTATTATAAGGTGTCCTGGAAGGTGGTCTGAGCTAACTTACTTGGCTCTGATGGATAGTTTTGGCCATGAATGAATATCTGTGTTGGATGGTTTTTCCAGGCATGGGATTTTCCAGGGTAAATCTTGGTGTTTCTATTATGGTTGTTATTTATTTCTATATTTATTTCCTCACATATATATTTTATTCCTAACAAACTATATTAGTAGTTGTATTATTCACTATGTCCCATAGTTCATTATCGTGCAATATTAGCACTATTTTAGCCTTCCACAGGCTAAAATTTACTGCCCCATCCAACGTATCTTCTATCCTAAGTCAGGAATCCATAACCCCAACTCAGTCCAATAATTTTTTTTCTTCACAAAACCTATTTTTTCCTTATCCAGAAAGTCTAAAATTTATTTCTGAGTTACATTTCATCCCTCTAGTTTAGCTCTGATACTATGAAAATTTTTAATTTTCCCAAGTTGGTTTCAAGTTTAGTTTTTCATATGGTTTAATGCCCAAACCCCATCATTGCAAAAATTAATTTGCATACATAAAAATTTTAAAATTGCTTGAAACACATGGAACTTTTTCAACTTGAAACAAATCATAAATTTATATGACAACCAACTTTTTCACACTCTGAAAATTATAGCAGCCACACACACTTGAAATTTAGACAGTATTTTTGAACAATGGGTCAAGGATAAAAACCCAAAGCAAAAACTTGTTTCAGAGAGAGGATTGTATTTCTTTAGGCAAAATTACAAATTTATGACAATAGTACTTATCTCCCTTTCATCCTCGAAATTAATGCCAACATCTTACTGACATATCGTTGTACGAAATTCCTTGAAAAATGTGTTGTACGAACTCACACATGCAACTTTATCGAATGATGTACGGTCCTCAATTTCTTTGTTGTACGGACATCATGTTTTATGCCTTGAAAATTGTGCCCGTCTCCTCAAAAAAATTTGTTGTATGGCCTATTGTATGGCTGAAATAAATGATATACTTGGTACCTCAATTTGTATGCATGTTTTGAGCCTTGAAAATAGTGTAAACCTGCTCTAAATTGGTTCCTTGTATAGTATGCAATATTTGCAAGTACGACCTGCTTTATTACATGTACTCTTGCCTTGGAATTCATGCCCTCAATTTGATTTCCAGGCAATAAATCATCCAAGTCAAAATTTTCTTCAATAGTTTCACTTCTTCTTCTCTCCAAATCAGCTTCTCTTCTTATGTCTTGCTTCTCCAATTATCTTGGTTAACAATGAAGAGGCAATGCCTTTTCCCTAGATTTTATTTGGGGTAACTACCACTTTAAGTCAATGGTCATGATTAAAAGTTCACTTGATGAGATTTATGGCTCTCATTAAATGCTCAACACTTTTCACATTAAATGAAATTTTATCCACGTCATTTAAATTATTAATGAGCATTTAAAACATTCACCCACCTTTATTAATTCTCATAAAGTCAAAATTTAAATTTTTTAACCTGAAACTCACCTTTATAAAACGACTTTATAAAATATAGCACTTCACACTTTATAAATACTAGGGACCATATTTTAAGTGTTCTTGTCTACCCCAAGCCCTCACAAATTGAAAAAACACTTCCTTGGTACTTTTCAACATGAACAATTCCTTAACTTTATAGTAATGAAATTCACCCCCTTTCTAGTAGCACCAATTGGCTCATTTGCAAAATATCAACTAGAAGAGAAAGAGGAAGCTACAATGGAGAAAAACTTAGTTATGACTTCCACTAATAGACCATCTTTCCTATCTTATTACAACTGGACAACTAAAGAATTTCCATCAAAGGAATGGCACTCATAATGGTTAGTCCTCATAATGGTTAGTCCTCTTACTTATGTCTATAAAGAAAATTTTAATTTTGGGTTGGTTTCCAAGGATTTTCACAAACCAAGTAGTTAATAGTAGCAAAATTAATTTCAAGCATGTCAACGTTAATGTAAACTCTATGATGAATCTCCCAAAGGAAATATGGGAAATCTCTCTTCTTTATATTAAATGGTTGGACAATTCGACCACAACACCCCCCACGTTTTCTTATTAATCCAAATACTATATCTTCATGTTAACATAAAAAGATAAACATAATGAGTCATGAGTAACATAATCATGATAAAATATTAATCATTGATTCTTTTATTATGTAACTCATTGAGTAACTTCAAGTTTGAAAGGATGTCCATAATGTGAAATATTTAGAATCCCTAAAAAACCACAAATTTTAAAACATGGTCAAAATTTAAACACAATTAATTATACAATTGAAAATTACAAAATAAAGTACAACATAGTCTTCGGATTTAAAATTTTAAAAGGATCCATTATATAAAATAGTTATAATTATTGAAACTATTTCACAAAATTTAAAACATGGTCATAATCATATTTTCTCATGGCTTACTTGTAACATCATAAATATCTAAATCATTAAAAATGCATGGAGCACAAATTGTGATCATCATATTCATCAATAATAAGTCTAATTATATCATCATTAGACTCGGCATGAATGTCACCATCAATGCCAATACATCTTCGTGACATCTTCTTATGCACTCAAAATAGGTGCAAACCATTGGAGAGAGGAACTAGATGAATATTTAGACACGCTACTTAAGGCCAATTGCAAATTACTACAAACATAATCAAGTTCTTCCAAACATGTAGATAATAATGCTTATTTTCTTGAATTGAATATGAATTTTAGCCTAACAAGGTTGGGTTTTTAACCCAATATATTTTTAAACTTTCTTAAAATCAATAATAATAATATAATAAATTGAAATTTGATTTTCAAGTTCAATTAGGGTTTGGATTTCCATTAAGTTCGCCTTGAGGTTCGATTTAGCAAACCTTGCCAAACTTTAATTTTTTTAAGTGTCATCAAACTTCAACTTGTTAGACATGTGTTGTAGTCTTTTTAGGTTCCCAAACCAAGGGGGGTCTTGGGGAGGTTAATCAACCACCCTGACTAGGGGACACAAGGGACTTGCAATCCCCCTACTAGTATTTTGGGGGTAGCTATCCCAAAAGAAAAAGAAAAAAATGTTTATTTTTTGTCTATTTTGAGTTGTTTTTAGCCCATGGTTCTGCAACCCATTGTAGATTAATTATGGTTAATGAATTAGGGTTTTGGATGCTATAATATTGTATTGTAAGTAGAAAATATATATTACAATGATATAGATAGTGGAGAAATAGTAACGACCCTTTGAGGGTCCAGCTAAAACCATTAACAATATGCATGCATATAAATAAATATAAATCTAAAAAAAAAAGTTAAGAACATCCCTTTATTTTTTTTAAAGCAATTACAAAATAGGTAAGGATATACATACATTAACGATTCTTAAACTGGTCGACATACGTCCATTGAATTAAATTATTCTCATTTTCATGTGTAATATTAACAAATTCAAATAACTTTAAAATACATGTTCATATCGTTGGTCATTGTCATTTGAGAACAAGTTCGAGGTTTGTTTTGTCGTTAAAATTCATTGCAGTTGTAGTCGTTGGATTGTCAATCATGTCGAATCCATCGGTTTCCTCCCTACCATACCCTGATGGGTACTCTCCTTCCCCTAGGACCCTCGAGCTCGATGGGGATGAAAATACTTTTCTAGCAATGGAAGTACGATGCTAGGCTGTTGTTGGGAGGCTCCCGAATATATATTGTTGGCTAAGTGGAAGAACCCCTATGACTAGCAGGTTTTCCATTGGCTAAGTTGGCACGAACCAGGGGCATCTAAGCCATCAAAATCACTCGGCGATCGCACTCAGCCTGGATCGCATCAACCCTTAACACGGTTGGATTTTTGACATCCATGGGATTTGAACCGGTGACCTTTCCACTTATGGGGGCGTCTTAACCATACCCCGCCACTAGTTGTTCTACATCTCACGGATTTTATTATACACACACACACACACACACACACACACACACACATATATATATATATATATATAGTTTTAATTTATTTATTCATTTATTTATTTTTATTTTTTATTCTTATTATTTATTTATTTATTAGTATTATCATTGTTATTATTATTTATTATTGTTATTTTTTATTATTATTTTAATTTATCTTACTAGAATTTTATCAAAATTCTTTCTAAACATTCTATTAATCCCCTTGGTTCAAAATTGATGTTTGATTACCGTTGCATTCTTGTCGTGACTAGGATTATCAATGTGTTATGATTCTCGCATGCCCTTTTAATAATTCCCACAGGCGAGGAGCTGGTATGATGGCTGAGCCAATGTTATCTCAATCTTCCTACCCTATGGAGGACCAGGGTGGCTCCTGGGGAATAAGGTCAAAACCTTATTGTGCATACCCCAATACAATCCTCATGAGTGATCAACTCACAACCTACCCTCATGACATGTGCATTTGATGAACTAGAGTTTTCCTCACTCTATTCAAATCTCATCGTCGTCCAATTTTCTAGTCTTACAACTATAATGTTTCAGCCCCGTCACCTGATGCAAATCGATTGGAAACCATAATCTCATCATCTACACATAAAACATCATGTGCATCAAATCTTAACAACAATATTTCAAACCTAATATGAATATCAAAATTTAATTGTCGAAGGTTCTCGACTCATCCAGAGTCCATGCACGTCATACCTCAAGTGCATCAAATATTATAACAAATATTTCAAACATAA
>LPNX010997637.1:122237-143740 GCA_001517045.1 Pseudotsuga menziesii | reverse complement strand
TTTGATCAACATTTTAGTTTCTCATGCCCCACCAAGAACCATATGAATACATTGAAGAGAGCAAGTTCAAAATAAAGTTGAGGAGCATGGGGGATTAAAATGTTGTAGTTTGGAGCAGTTGAGTTCTCATTTAGCTCAACAACCTAATATATATAATTTACAAACAGTTACATATAACTACCTATCGATTCGGTCATCCGACATGACCTTACACAGCCGACCTAATCTCTAATTAGTCGGCTATTCAACTAGTCGGCTCACCGACTAGTCCCTCCAACATCTCCCCCAGGAACAAAATCTTTCTTCATCCTAAAGAAACAGGGGAGGTACTTCAACAATGTGCTGTCTTAGGTAGTTGTTTATGGTATTGTTTATCTTCATGGACTGTGTAGTTGGAAGGTTGTTCGTTTCTGCATGCATATTTCCACAAATGCTTCTGCTGTAATGGCCAGCTGATGTTGAAACTATGCCTAGCTCTGTAATACTTTCTGGAGGTCAATGGTCAATGTTGTGATGCTTGATAAGGTCGACATCTTCTCTTGGATGGAAAGGTCTGCTATGCTTTCCATGTCAAGTCCCATGAATTGATCTTTTTCTTCTGCTATTTCCAGTAGTCTTTTCATTTGCGGGCAAATGGTATCTAGTTTCTCTAGGCTTGGGAGTGCTTGTTGTACCCATTAGTGTGCTTTCTTTTCTAGTTTCTATAGTTAGCTGTCTCTAATACAATTTGATCTTGTATCTAGTTTCTCAGTGCTTCTTCGATGCCTTTTCTTCTTTCAAGTGCTTGAATTTGTTCTCGAGTTTGTCGGGTTTGCTGAAATACTTACCCATAGTAAGTGGACCAATCACGGAGTACTTCTTTTGTGATGAAAGATTCTTCCATGTGGTCCTACAGCACTCTATGAGCCTCCGAGAATGCTATGTATTGTTTCCTTAACAATCTGGATGTCTCCTCTTTTTGGTCTTCTTTCGTATTTAGCAGATGTGATTGTAGGCTCGACACCATGCTTTCAAATAATTGATATGCCTTTTCAAGCGGCTTGTCGGTGTCGGCCTCTAGAGGTCCTGGTATTACTATTTGAACTAATTTTCTGTATTTTGATAAGAACTCGACTTGTTCATTCTTAGTGTTGTCGAGCTGCATGCGTCTGATCTGGCTTCTTGTTTTTGCCTCAGTGGCCAAAGTTTCTAAGACTTGTCCCAACTCTTTGTATCTCAGCTTTGTTGTGTTGATTGCAGTAGTCAATCCAAGTTGGCTAATGTGGACCATTGTCGACTGTGATTCTTTATGGTGTTCATTCTTCTTTCTGTCTCTTTTTCTCTTGTGTTTATGCTATTCTGTCTACTGTTGTGCCTATGCAACTGCAAGTGGTGGATTTTCCTGTGGTTTGTTTTCTGGTTGCTAATATTCAATGGTCGGTGGAACTCCTGGTTGACTTTCTTGGGTGAGATCTGTAGCTGGATGTGTATCTGGAGGATTTGGTACAGATGGTTCAGGGTTTGGTAAAGGTTCTAGATTGGGAAGTGGTGGTGGAGATGGTGAATGGTCGGGTGTAATTAGTGTAGTAGGAATACTGTCAGTCGATATTAGGTCCTCAACTTCTAGTGATGAATCATCTGGATTGTCAGAGAATAGGTTGTTGATCACCTGGTTGATATCTTCCAGGTTATCTTCCTCCACATCTCTTGCTGTCTCATTGGCTAATGGAGGGTATGGGATGTCGACAGGGATAAAGGATGAAGTGCGACTTGCGACAATTTGAGATGTCTTGTTGAGGTTCCTCAAGAATGTCGACTTGATAATTCCCACAGATCTTGGTTTCTGGGGTATTTGTCTAGTTTGTTGAGGGAAGATCTACCTTGATCCACTAGCTTCAATTAGTGGACATTTGGTGGTAATCCTATGGACAGAGGTGAGTAGTTCAGGTAACTTTTCAATATATGCTTGGAAATCACTGTCCTTGTCGAACCGTTCTTTCAGTGTCTCCAGCATAGCATTCTTACAAATGTCAACTGGGCTTATGGTGGTGTCTGTGGATTGTCTTCCTGTTTAATCTAGGTTGGAGATGGGGGTGGAGTTGTAGAAACTAAATCAATAATGTTTTCACTTGTTGAAGTGGTTGTACCTTTTACCTTTTTCGGTCGACCTTGCTTTGCTCCTACTTTATCGAAGCGTTTGAATTGTGTCTCGACTGACGCTTTGTTTTCTGTTGCATCTTCTATGATATCGACAATAGTCACCAGTAGTTCTTCCTCATCTTTCGACTCTGAAATGATGAGCTTGTGCTTCCCTTTCCCCTATTCTTGAAGTGCCTTCCTCTTCCTCGAGGTTGCTACTTCCTTCGCTATTTTCCTTAAGTTTTCTTTTGTCATAGCATATTCTGGATCATCTGATTCGATGTCGTCTTCCAGTTCTTCTTTTCTCCTCTGTTGGTTGGTCGGACTGATACTTTTCTCAGCTGGTTTGGTTACTTGCTGCTCAGTTGGTGTATTTCCCCTTTGGGTCAGTGGTGGTACGATTGTTATTTGTAGTCTGTTGGTGTCCCCTGCCGGTATATCGTCCAACATGAAGGTGCTGATATGTAATCGGAGTTCGTAGTCCTCCTCTTTTTCTTGGTCTGTCAATGGTTCTTCAATTGTTTGATTTATTTCTTTGGCTTTTGCTGGTATTGATAACTTTGTATCGGATTGTCGAGCTAGCTCGCGGAAGATCTCTTCGACTGTTGGGTAATAGTCAAGAGGTTTTGTTGTTCTTTTTCTCCATGGATGTACCAGACTGTTGTGTGGTCTAGCTCGAGTTGAATATGAGTTGTTTTCGGCAGACTTCTTCAGATGTTCTGAGGAAACCTCCATCTGGTTGTCTGGATTTTCAGGTTTTGGAACCAGTTTTCTAGCATTACTTTACCTTTTTCTAATTCTTTCAGTGTTCCATTATGTGAAAATGGCTTGAACCTCCACATGTGGTACTTGTGTGGTTCCTCAAACTGCTTGTCCTTGACTGGACACAAGTGGTACATTTCTATCCATAGAATCAGAGATGGGAACCTTATAATCCCGAACGACTCCTGACATTTTTCACAGATACTTTTGAGCATGTTGGCAACGTGTTGAACCCAACGGTAGATTTTTCCTGTAGTTGCTATTGTGTCGACTGCTTCTAGCATGTCCAACTTTAGATCACTCCCTCGACCCATAGGGGTGAGTCCCATTGATATAATTTTGGCTACGATTTGTAGCGTCTGAGCTTGTATCTGACTGATCATTAGCCCTTTTGAATTCTTTCCTTTTGGTGTTCCAGTTAGTCATTCTACTAGTCCTTCTTTTATACCAATAGGGACAAGGTCACCTTGATTTGATAGACTGGTAAGTTTGTATATTACTTCTCCAGAAAGTTCTACTGGTCGGTCGAAGTAAAGTTTACCATTTTGATACCGACTAATGAAAATTTTACTGCTGTTTCTTTCGTTCCTCCAAAGCTTGCCATGAAGGATGTATTCATGTAGCTCATGATGGTGCTGTAGCTGATCTTCTCTACTTCTGGCATTATTTTCTTGTCCTGGTATGCCCATTCTTTGATTTTTGCCTAGGTTTTGGACCACGAGGTTTCTTGTACCTTGGCATTCTTGATATTTCTTATGATTCTCATCAATGGGGTTTTGGAAGATTGCAGTTCTTTTGTTTTTGCAGCTGCGGATCTGGTTTCCTTCGGGGCCATCTCATCGGTCTCTTGGTCGAATTTTCTTACATGTTCTTGTCTCTCAAATTTCTGACTGCTGAATTGTTCTATCTCTTCAAAATACAGTAAATGATCTTTTTCTGGCCCAATATTTATAGGTGGAGCGGGTGACATTTTTGTCGATGGATGTATTAATGGCGGAAGTGACGGTCTAGCATGGTCTCTGGAGTTTGCGTTAATTTCGATTTGATTTTAGCGCTCCTTCTAACCGTAGTCATGAAGGTCTGATTTGACCTTCGGGGTCATTGGTCGATTTCAATCATGTGAGTGGTTAATGGCAGTATGTCGATGGGTTTGGTGTCGGTTGTCGAAGTGCTGGTTATTATATCTTTCAAAGTTTCCTATCATCCTGGGTTATGGGTGTTGGTTCTGTTTTAGGATTTTTTTTAGATTTTATAGTTTTGTCTGACAGTTATGGCCGTTATATTTATGTCTTTTTTTCTTTTTTTTTCTTTAGAACTTGGTTTAATTTTTGTATCGTTTTAGTCGGGCACCATTAACAAGTTTCTGAAATATTATGCCTTGTAATGTCCTTAGTCAGACTGATCCGTTGGCATGAATCTCTTCGACAACGTAAGGTCCCATCCATTGTGTATGTAACTTTTTGGGTTTTCCTTTTGCTCGACTGTTGTATAGTAAGGTGAGGTCCCCTACTGACATATTTTTGTTTTTCATATTGTGATCATGC
Source organism: Pseudotsuga menziesii (assembly GCA_001517045.1). Lineage (NCBI taxonomy): Eukaryota > Viridiplantae > Streptophyta > Pinopsida > Pinales > Pinaceae > Pseudotsuga > Pseudotsuga menziesii. The sequence goes on along the minus strand of LPNX010997637.1, from coordinate 139,316 downwards.
CAAGCCTTCTGTTGTTTTTTTTGGATTGCTTGATGTTGCAAAGCGAGCAGTCGATGTTCTTCTAACTTGATTAATTGCATCAGTCGGTCCTTTCGGCCTTCTTCGACATCGCCATGTAAAATATCTGCTATGATAGGTGTTTGCTATTGAAAATGTAATGGAACAATTGCTTCTTGGCCATAGACTATTCGAAATGGTGTTTGGTTAGTCGAATGCTTGTATGTTGTTTAGTAAGCCCATAGTACAGCATGTATCTTTTCATCCCAATCATCTTTGTCGGTGTTATAGATTTTTGTTAGGCCCCTTGTTAATGTTTTGTTGAATGCCTCAATTGCTCCATTCGACTAAGGGTGATAAGTTGTACTACGTCAGTGGTCAATTTTGAACTAGTCTGTTAGTGGTTTGATGGTTTTGTTAATAAAGTGTGAACCTTGGTCACTGATTAGGGTTATTGGCTATCCAAATCTGGTAATTATATTTTCGTAGATAAATTTAGCAGCTATCTCACTGGAACATGAGTCAACAGGTTCTGCTTCTGCCCACTTGGTTACATATTCTACTGTGGTTATTATGTACCTTGCACCTGTTCTTTTTGCTGGTATCGAGAATGGTCCTATGAAGTCAAAGGCCCAAATTTCAAAAGTCAAACTTTGGTTTACCAATATCAAGAGAATTTCTGTACTAGGCAGAGGTTGATCCAGTCGTTGACATCTATTGCATGGGCTCACAAACTTTTTACAACCCTTGTATAGTGTCGACCACCATAGCCCTGATTGTTGGATTTTCTTGGCACTTGTATCTGCTTGAAAATGTCCTCCCGCTGGTCCATAGTGTGCTTCGTACATGATATTATCTATTTCGTGTTCTAATATGCATCGTCTGAGGATGTCATCCAGGCCCATTTTATATAAAAATCCATTTATGAGGCTATATGGTGCAGCTTTCATAGCTAAGATTTATTTCTTTTTCGTGCGCATGCCCTTTGGTGCTTGACCACTTTCTAAGAATTGAGATATTTCCTCTAATTCTGCTGGGACTGCTTCTATTCGAAATAAGTGTGCATCCGGTAGGTCGTCTTCGACTCCTCTCCTATGTCGATTCATGACAAGTGGTCACGTCCGACATTTAATTTTCCTGGTATAACAATGACTTCAAATTCAAATTCTTGGAATAGTAGTAGCCATAAACAAATTCTTCCATGGTGTAAGGGTTTGTTTACAAGGTATTTTAATGCTTGGTGGTCAGTATAAAAGATGAAAGGGTTGGCTAGTAGGTAACATCAATACTTCTGTAGTGCAAAAACCATTCCTAATGCTTCTCTCTTTGTTTTCAAATAGTTTCTTTCTGCCTTATTTAGTTTTCTACTGCTATAAACTATGGGGTAATCCATTCCGCCGTCCCCTGGTTGTGTTAAGATTTCTCCTATTGCTAGGCCTGATGTGTCGATGTGTACGTGAAATTTGATCGACCAATTCGGGAACCTTAGGATGGGTGCCTCGACTAGCTTCCTTTTTAGTGTTTCAAATTGTATGTTACATTCATCTATCCAGTCAAACACCTGATCTTCTCTTAATAGTTATTCCAATGGATAGGTCATATCTGAATAGTATCTCATAAATTTCCTGTATGACCAAGTAGTACCCTGACTTCTTTTGGGTTCAATAGTGGTTTTAAGTCAAGGATAATTTTTATTCTTGCAAAGTCCACCTTGATGCCTTCTTTGCATACAATGTGTCCTAATAGTATCCCTATAGGAGTTAAGAATATGCATTTCCTTATGTTTCGAGATAGCTGGATTTGTTGTCATCGTTCCAACACGAGCCTTAGCCATTTGCAGTGATATTTTAGCATAGAGTATATTGTCCAATCATCGAAATATACTGCCATTGTTTTGTAGATATATTCTTGAAATGTTTTGACCACAATTATCGAAAATACTGCAGGTGCATTTTTTAGACCAAAAGGCATAACTCTGTAGGAAAATGAGCCAAATTCACATACAAATGTTGTCTTTTTCTTGTCTTCTTTGGCTATTGGTACTTGGTTGTAACCTGAGAATCCGTCTATAAATGAGTAGCATTCATGTCCTGTGACTTCATTTAGGATTTCATTTGCATAGGGTGTTGGGAATGGGTCTGTTAAGGTGACTTTGTTTAATTCTATGAAGTCGACATAGATCCTTAGCTTTGTTGGGTCATGTTTCTTTGGTTGTACATCCATTGGAATTGCCCATTTTGATTGGTCAATAGGGTAGATAATTCCTGCTGTAAGCATATTATCAATCTCTTTCTTGACTATCTCTTTGTATTTATGAGCTAATTTATATGGCCTCTTCTTTACAGGTCGGGCATTAGGTTTAATGTCGATCTTCATTTCACCCATTTCATGGACTATAACTTTGAGATATTTGTAGTCTCTAGCGAATACATCCTGGAATTCTTTTAGTAAGCTTACTATTTCGGTTGTTTGTTCTTCACTCCAGTAATCTCCAATTTTTGCCATTTTTGGTCGATCATCATTTGATATGTCAAATTCTTTAGTTTTCACTTTGGCATCTAACCATTCTAGTGCTTTGGATTCATTGACTGGTAGGCTACTTTCTTTAAATTGTGAAAATGTAGCAGGAAAGTCTGCTGCAGTCATTCGGTCAGTATCTTCTTTGTCGACTGTCTTGACTTTAAGTACTATGCGAACTGGTTTTGTTGTTTCTGAATGGTATGATTTCCATCGAAAGCTTTTCCTTTCTAGATTTTTGTTTTCCATTTGTAGTCTTGTTGACTGTGGTATTGTATTGGTTTGTATGTTATTACATGTTATTGTCGGTCAATCATAATTTTGTGTTAGGGTGTTGTTCCCGGTTGATTCTATAAACACTTTAATTTTTTTTGCAGTTTCGACTAACTTTTCATTTTGTGGTATAAAGCTGAAGTCTTTGATGAAGTTCTCTTTAAGTTCAGGCATTGAAATGTTTCACCTTGTGATTCTTCCATTTTGTACCATTTTTTTGGTAATTCAGATAGCGTCAATGGAAACAGGTGTGGCCATGTACGTTCGTCTTTATACCCAAGTCTTTTCCACTCTTTTTTGCATGTTCTTATGTGTTCTTCTGGGTCTTGCCCCTGGATGAACATAGGTATTTGTGCTTTTTTGGTTAGCCTCTTTCCTCCGAATCTTTCTATAAACTAAGTTGAAGCTGTTGTCCATGTCTGCAATCTTGATTGATGGGTATCCCACCATCTAGTAGCTTGTCCTATGAAGGTCTCTACTAAGCTTTGTAATCGACCATGTTCACCAATGTTTTTAGATACTTGTTCTATATGCATAACTGGTGATTCTCTTTCTTTGTATCTTGGGATTTGTTTGATACTTAAATTTGTTGGTTTTAAAGTAGGCTATTCCTTGCTTTTCTTTTCGAATATTTTTGGGATGATGGAAATTAAGAAACACTGTTGGAATGGTTTTTTCTGCACTGTTTGAATGGTCCAACAACCTCTTTCTTATGTCTCGTAGTTTTCGACTTCCCAATCATATAATTCTATGTCTGAGTTGTATCCTACTGAATCTTGATTGCCTAAGTGAAGCTCGCCATATACATTGGGTTATGTGTAGTCTTCATTATTTTGTATTTGATATAATTGTCATATGTCGATTTCTTCATCAATAGGTTCTATCCAAGGTTCTCCTTGGGATAGATGGATAGGTACTATAACTTTCTGTCCATTGCCTTTTAGTTTTATCCTTTCTTTATCTAAATATATTGATGCTTTCATTTTTATTCCCCATGGTTGGCCTACTAAAGTTGGGAAGGAACTGGATTCTTCCTTAGGGTCAATAATTTCAAAGTCAACTTTGGTCGATATTCCTTTTATTTTCATGTCGACATTTCTCCAAACTTCGATAGGTTTGATCAGACCTTGGTCGGCTAATTTGAGGTATATTCCCGACTCATATAGTCGAGGTCTACCCAATTGTTCCCAAGTGTCGTGAGTCACAATATTTACTTGTGAGCCGAAGTCAAGTATAACTTGTCGAACATGGTATCCTTTGATTTCTAGGTTGACAAGTGGGTCGGCATCACTTTTGTCCTTTTGGCTTAAACTGCATATGTTTTTTGTTTTTTTTTTCTGTATTATTATTATGCTTCATATTATACAATAATTCAATGAATTGAGATACCACTTTATCATCTTGTACTAAACGTATTAATTATTTAACTGTGCTTTGTCGACTATTATCAGCTTCTTCTTGTCTAACAGATTCTTTAAACATATTCGTTGTGTCCTTATATACTTGTTTTTGTTTAGCTGGGTTAGGATAATTGTTATTTTATTTTATTTTACTGATGCATGGATTATCACTCCCAATTTTTGTCACTTGTCGGGTTACTATATGAAGATTCTTCGTATTGATTACATCATGTTTTTGAATGCACGACAAGACATTAACCTTTTTCTTTTTATTGATTTTATCAAGCATAGTAGGGAAATCCTCTAATGAGTGATCACCGATTCCACAGCTCGTACAAAATTTTAAATCGGTTCTATCCTTGTATGGGAAGTCTACATATCGATGACCTTCTTTATAGCATGTAAAACACTGGATGGGCCGACGTGGTTGATTGTCGTGATTCCTAGAGAATCGACCTCGACCTCCATATCCTCCACGATGGTTGTCGAACTGGCACTCATATTGACGGCCTTCATATCTTTGATTATTCGGTTTGTTTTGATCATTTCTTTGTTGGTTGTTATCGTTGTTCTACGCAACTGCATTTGTCTGGTAGATTGCTTGGTATTTTTGTTGGTTCTTTAAGTTTAAGTGGTAGTCGGTTGTTGCGTGACTTTTTACTTCACAAATTACACACCAAGATGCTTTGTTATTTTTCATGTTATACAAGTAATCTTTCGTTGTGTGTTCTCCATGTTCTTGGTAGATGTCGCAGAAGCACTTTGTCTGAACAAATCGAACATCCTATCAACTTATGTCTTGTTTAGCGTGTCGGACCATTGAGCATTTTGTGCACCAGACATCCTGATTCTTGAGGTTCAGCTCTTTCAATGATTTTTGCATGATTTCTAGCTATTATTCCAGTCTAGTATCCATGGGATATGTTGAGAAATCTTCATCCATCTCCACTTATAGAGATTTGGTAAGTGCATATTCATACGCTTTAAACATCTCCAAGCTTATGTGTCGCTGAATTTTCTGTGATAGACCTGCAAGGAACCAATGAATTAATAGTTGTTCATCAATTACATAATCCAGTTGGCTAAGGAGGTCTTTCCATCATTTGTCATATTCTCAGACAAACTCTGCTGGCTTTTGAGATGTTTTTTTCAACTTTTTGGCTGCCAAATGTTTTGCATCTGGATTTATAAAGAAAGACAGCAATTGTGCTTTAATTTTTGCTTTAGATGCTTGGGGAGTTCTCTCGATATAGGTCATGTACCACATTAGTGCTCTTTTCCTCAAGGCACCGATGAACTGTGCCATATGTCGATCTTCAGCTGTAACTTGATTTGCCTCCCATGTTAACTCACAGACGAACCAATGCCATCTAGGATATTTGTCACCCTCGTATAGAGGGATATGTACTGATCCGTGACCATGTTGGAATCACTGTCGCTATCTCCTCCAGGAGGTGGTAGTGGTGGGGGTGGTGGTGGTGGAGGTAGTGGGGTGTTTTTCTTGTCTCGTTGTGTAGAGCTATTGTTGACAAAACTTTCATTCCTGTTGGTCGTTTTGTTTTTCATTTCTTTTCCAAAAAGCAGTCGGTTCGGGTTGACTTCTCCTGTCCATGTCCAATTGCATTGATTTGTCTGCAGGTCTGACTGTTCCGAATTTTCCAAAGCTGTGTTTGGCAGGGGGGTTCTCCTTCATGTGTCGGGTAAAGTAGGTGAACCAATTTTACAATCTCACAGATCACAGAGGGTTAGCAATAATACACATTGAATGATACAGACATAACATACACAAGAGACAAGAACATAGATATAGAATAACATATTATATTATATCATGAGGGTCCATACATACACCGAACTGAACTGAGTTCTCATCTGGCTCAATAGCCTAATATATATGATTTACAAACAGTTACATATAACTACCTATCGGTTCGGTCAACTGACATGACCTTACACGACCAACCTAATCTCTAATTAGTTGGCTATTCGACTAGTCGGCTCACCGACTAGTCCCTCCAACAAATATAAAAGTGCATAATAATTACTAGTAAAGAGCAAGTGAGATTTGAACTTAGGTGGGGAATGTAACACCCATTCCTCCCAACCACCCAATCTACTCACATTTTACAAAACTTAAGGAAATAAAAAATAAAAAAAAGTGCATAATAATTGCTACTAAGAAGCAAGTGAGATTTGAACTTAGGTGGGGAAGGTAACACTCATTCCTCCCAACCACCCAATCTATTGGCATTTTACAAAACTTTTGGAAAAAAAGAAAAGTTAAGGACTAGAATTTGGAAGGTGAAAATTTTAAAGCATATAAAGAAGTAAAGTCCAAAATAAATAAATAAAATTTTGACACAAACAAAAGAAAATGGAGTCTTATAGAGAAAAACAAGGAATATTTCCAAGCAATTTAAAAACTTATGTTTCAGTGTTATTTCAAATAAAAGGAACTATTAGAGGGAAATCCATTACTATTTCTATTGCTCTTGATGAATGTAATAATTATATTAGTGATGAATTTGCTAATGAGTTAGCAATTTCAAGGACAAATATAAGTGAAATGTTAGACTTTTCGAATAACAAAGAATATGCAATAAGTGATTTACAATGGAACATTGGAGATTATATTGGTGTGTTGCAATTTATAGTTAAATCCTTGCGGAGTAGTAATGGCGACTTAGTTTTGGGATTATCGTGGCTAAAAACATTGGGGACTTTTATCTTAAATGCTGAAAAAAAGTTTCTGACATTCCCCTACAAAAACAAAAAACACATTGTCGGACATTAACATGAAGAAAAAATAAGAGGGCGCATCATCTGAAGATTTCAAAGAAATATCAAAGACGCAGTCATAGGGAAATGATAAATCAATACAGATGATACATAACGATTTCAATAAGGTTATTGCAGGTAAAGAAGAAGAGATCTCTCATCTAAGAGATCATAACCAAAAATTACTTCTGCAAATCAAGAAGGAAAAGGATAAGTTTCAATGCAATCAACAGTTTGAAGAGGAGAATCAAGATCTTAAAAAAGAATTATCATGCAAAGACGAATAAAGCTCTTCCTTAAAAAGGGTTAATCAGGAATTGTTAGAGAAAATAAAAAACTTAAAAGAAAGAGAACCCAAAAATCAAGGAAATCAACATGACGTCATGAACTCAAACTATAAAGAAGAAATCTTACACTTAAAGAAAGTTAATCAGGACATGCTTATACAATTTAGGAAGCTAAAGAAGGAGAATAAATCTTTACAAGAAAAGCTAGATTGCAAGAGATTAAGTGTCGATAAAGAAACAATGAATAACGCAATAAAGAAGTCATCAAAGGCTCAAATTCAAACATCAAAAAAGGGAAGCAATGCAAATATCGTCAAAGTTCAAAAGAACAATATTATTGTCACATTGCTAATCAACAAAAAATGGTTCCGAAAGACAATTAAAAAAATTGTTAGAAGCATCAAAAGTTGAAGTTCCAATAAACACTTCATAGGTGATTCGAGTTCCTTATCGCCATCCAAATCAAAAAATTCATTATGATAGATGAAAAAATCAAAAGGAAAATTACCAGTATTATTCCTACAAAGAGCAAAGACAAAATCGACAACTCTTGACAATCGATCTGCAAATAATTTTGTTAAGGGTATATCTCGAATGGACGACTTCACAAATGACGCAACATTTTCACACAATGTTTAAAAGAAGGTATCATCTTATTTTGTCAAATGTTGCAACTACCAACACACAATGTCATGAGAAAGCATTACGAGCTAGAACAAGGGATAAAGTCTTCCATAATTGTGCTTTGAAGACAAAGCAATTCTAAGGGAGAGGCAATGTAATGAACAAAAATATATATAATAAATAATCACTAAATAACTATTATAGAATTAATATTAACTATTAAATATCAATATTAATTATTAATATTAATATATATTGATATTAATAATTAATAATTAATAATTAGTAATCTATTCTAAAATGATGCATCCTTTCATGGATAGTATCCAAAGTGCCTTTACGATTAATATATATATGGCACTCACTTTGTAATATTTCATCATCATTCATATTTAATATTTATTTTCTATTTTCAATATGGAATTATTTTCCATTGGTTGATTATTGAACTGAGTAATCATTGAGAACATCTGGATACGGATATAAGTTCGAGAATTTATAGTAAAACGGTTTTTTACCGTTACAACACTGCAATTTTTTTTTATTCTAGTCATCTCTTTGGACATTACAAATCTTTGTCAATGCAATTTCCAGAATCTTATTAAATGTTTCGACAACACCATTCACGTGAGCATGATATGGAGTTGTCTTTCTATGCTAAATATGGAATTCCTCTGATAGTTCTTCAATCAACTGGTTAACAAAGTGCATACCTTGATCACTTGTTAAAATCTTTGGGAAACCAAATCTTGTCATGAAATTTTCAAATGAAAACTTTGCAGCAGTACAATATTTTACTGGTGCTGCTTCATCCCATCTTGTTAGGTAGTCGGTCGCATTAATAATGTAGCATGCACTTGTGTCCTTCCCTGTCGAATTGATAGGTCCTACAATATCAATGACCCATTTATCAAATGTGTGTAATGTTAATTGAGGTACCAATGGAAATTGATTCAATCGCGAGGACTTTACAATTCTTTCGCAAATATCATAGCTGCAACAATAATCTCAGTCATCTACATGCATGGTGGGACACCACAATCCTACTTGTAAAATATTGCGCACCGTAGATTTTCCAGTGTAATGGCATCCTGCGACACCAAAATGTGCTTCATTTAATATCAACGGTTGCTCATGTTCTAAGATGCAACAATAAAGAATCTCGTCAGGACCCATCTTATACAATTGTCCAGAGATCAACTAGAAATCTACACCTCACACAACCAATTGTTTCTTCTGTGCAATGGTGAATTTAGTTGGCGCATAACCTGTACTAAAAAATTGTATGATATATCTGTACTAATCATCAAACATGGTTATCGCAAACAATTGTGCATAAGGGACATTATCATCCAGATTACTAATCTCTTCGCCACTTTCTATCCTTAAAAGATGGTCTGGTCCCAAGTTCAATCGACCGGGTTTCAAAATTACTTCAAAATCAAATTCTTGAAAGAGGAGAAGCCACCTATAGATATTCCCCCCAACATTGGCTTATTGACCAGGTATTTTAATGTGGAATGGTCTATGTACATTTTAAAATGTCCTACCAATAAGTAATGTCTCAACTTTTGTAGAGCGTATACCATCTCTAAAATGTTTTTTGTCTGTTGTGGTATAATTCTTCTCTGTAATTGACAACTTCCTGCTAGTGAAGACAATAGGACAGTTGATCAACCCTTCACCAGGATGCATTAGTACCATGCCGAGCACAAAAGAGGACTCATTGGCATGTACATGGAACTCTTTTTCCTATATGGAAATACAAGTATGGGAATTGTAGCCATCTTGTTCTTCAATGTGTCCAGACTCTCTTGGCAGCTCTCCATCCAATCAAACTTGGCATCTTTCTTCAACAACTTTTCCTTTGGATAAGTCACCTCTGCATATCCTTTGATAAATTTTCTATAGTATCCAGTGTGTCCTAGTGTTTCTCTCAACTTATTGATTGTATTAGGTGGTGGTAGGTCAAGAATGATCACAATTTTATCTAGGTTGACCAAAATTTCATCGCGACAGATCACGTGGTCCAACATAATTCCAAACGGGGCACAAAAGATACATTTCTTCAAGTTTAAAGAAATTTAAACTGGAGATAACGTTCCAACATCATCCTAAGGCTCTCAATATGGTCTTTTATGAGCCCAAGTACCTTCCAATCATCGAAGTAGACTTCAAGAATTTTATTAATGAAATATTTAAAATAAACAACTACTATTCTTTAAAAAATCACAAGAGCATTCTTAAGTCCAAAGGGTATTACCGTATACTGAAAAACATCTCCACTCTATCACAAATGTAGTCTTGTGTCGGTCTTCCTTCACGATTATGATATTATGGTAACCAAAAAACCCATTAGTGAACAAGTACATTTATTGACCTCCGACACTCTCCAGTACTTCATCTTTAAATGGATTCGGAAATGAGTCATGCAAGCAAGAATCATTCAATTTCCTCAGGTTGAAACAAATTCTTACTTCACCCGTAGCCTTTTTGTCATGTACTACTATCGATTTGATCCATTCTGATTCTTCGACATGATCTATAATACCTGCATATAGCATTCATTCCAACTCATCCTTGACCTTTTCTTTATATCGAATATTCAATATGTACGGTCCCTGCTTAACCATTTTTGCGTCGGGCCTCAAAGGTATTTTCAATTCTCCCAGATCTCTGACTATCCCCTTCCTCTTTGAAAAATTTGGTAGGGATCAGATCCTGAAACTCATGCAATAAATCAATGATCTTTCCTATAGTCTCATCATCCCAATAATCCCCAATATTAGCAAACTTTGGATATTCTGTTGAGCCAATATTAACTTTCTTGATTTTGAGTGGGATCAAGAATTGGTCACTAGAAATACTAAGTCCCCCCACTACGCCCATACCTTCCAACTCTGGTATGTTTACGTCAAGGAGTTCATCATCATCTGGTTCTCTCGTCACATTGTAACATTCCATCTAATGGTGGATTGCCGCACTGCATTGGTGGAAGTTTGTCGATGCGATAAGGATTTCTTCAAATATCTTCATTTTCATCACTCGCAATGCAAGATCAATCGAAGGATGGTCATCTGCAAAATCAAATGTATATGTGAAGTTAGAGGGTAACTCCTTCCATTCAAGAGTTCCTTGTCACAGCTCCAATGATGTATACCAATTCCTTGGTATTATATCCAATGTATATACAAAATTATGAACCCATTCTTGTTGTAGATGTTCCTACCATGTCGCACAACAATACTCAATATGTTGGATAGGATCTGTCAGTCCTGTATATTTGGGAGCATTATAATTGATCTCTTCTCCAAATATGATCTCTAGAAATATTCTACATTGCGACCATTCGAAGATAGATTATTTATGTGTACCCCACCATTTGGTAGGTGTAGCTTTCAGCACAAAGTCCAAGGCGGACAATCGTTGCAATTTGGTAACTTTTGCTTAAAATTCTACAAGAAAAGACGCAAGGTTAGTTAAGCCTTCATATGTAGGTAACTCACTTGCCTCAACTCCTACTTGACACACATATTGTGTAATTCTTGTGCATCTTCTCATAGATACTTCATGCATCTGATTCTTCCAATTTTCTAATGCTTCACTTGAATCATATGTCCAGGAGCTAAAACTCTTCCAACTCAACTTTCCATCAATTTTTGGATTTATATAGTCGTCTCTTGAATACATGATGTTATATATATGATCCAATTAATCACCTTGTCCTTCACTGTATACTTGTTTGACATATCTATGTATTTTCAGCAGATCAATTGGCATGACCACCATTATCTCTGAATATTCAAATGACAATATTCTTCATTTGTTATTTATGATGGTTTGATTGTCTATTGCCCAGTCGATCCTGAAAAGTGCAGGATATGGGTTTGTATCATTGACAATGTCGATCACTTCGAAATCCACATATATTCTTAGGCCTTCTACCTCGATATGCACCTAAGTCAGTTAACCAATATGTAGGACCTTTGACTGATTTTCTAGCTTGAGATGAATGGGAGACCAATCTAGTCGTAGTTTTTCCATGCTTTCCCATGTCCGTCTGATCAAAATATTGATGTTAGAGTTTAGGTCAAAAATGATATAATCCATATCATAATCACCTATTTGTGTAGTCATTCTCATCTCACAACCAATCTTTGACATTTTTCCTGCATGGTAAACTCTTTTGTTGGGTCGCAACTCTTCTCGAGTTCCTTCTATCAGTGTTGTCAATTCTGCGAAATCATCTTTATCATAGATTAGTGATAAGAAATTTTTGAAAAATTATTTAAGTTTACTAACCTTTACCCTCAGTTGCTTCTGTAATAACTGGTCAAATCTCTTAGGAATTTTCACTATTGGTCCTCCAGACGTTGATGCTTGATTCTTGTCGACAAATTTCGGTTGCACATCCAAGAATACTTCCTTCTCTTTTTGGATGTCGAATGGTACTTTTTTTGGTGTCGCTAGTCGTACCTGTGTTTATCCATGTCACGCATATTGGTTTGCTCCTGTTGTAGCACCTCCTCTTGTTATGACAACGATGTTTCCTTCCCTTGGCTTGAGAATAAATCATCTGGATGTTCTGGTTAGGATTTTAGTTGGGATTCTACACAGGATTGGGATTTCCCATCATTCGATCTTGCCACTTCTCAATCAATTGTGGACATTGTTCGACAGTATGGTTGAATTCTTTACAATATGATCATGCCTTTGCAGGGCTCGCACAATCTTAAGCAATGTGTCCTGGTTGTCCACAATTATAACATATGACTTTTCCTCTTCCTCGACAAAATCCTCCTCCTCCTTGTTGTTGTCATCCTCGGACCCAAAGGTTTCCAGCCCCCTAGGTTGAGGGTAGTGTTATTGTGGCAGATACTGATTTTTTTGATATTGTGGCCGAGGATACTACAGTTGTTGATATTGGGCTAGTGGATATTGACCAGGTGGGTATTGAGCTTTTTCTCATTCATCTTATGTATGCTCGCCATTCTTCATTAAGTAGGTATCCACTGTCTTCTCTTGCAGCAGCTGAAATGCTCTACAATCCTTCTCGTGATGTCCTACATATTTACAAAATTAACAATACAGAATAGTCAGTGTACTTACAATATTCTATAGGTACAAGCACTCTTCCGACCGATGGCCTCGAGTCTAGCATATTCTACACCAAGGCATGCCTTGGGTACTTATTGGGTTCGACACTCCTACTGCGACACAATTCATGAGCATCAAACAATTATCTTTATGGTTCCCTTCTATTCTGCATCTTGTACACCATAGGTCTTCTTGGATCCCTTTCCATTTCTTAATTTCCTAGATTTGTAGCGTAAGGTTAGCTAGGTGCAACTGAATCAACATCATTCCTGCACTGGTTTCTCCAATCGTTGAGGATTCTAACTTCATGTTTGTCTCCAAAGCTTCAGTCTGCGACAATATTTTTTGTTGCATTAATGGGATTCAGATGTACAGCAACAATGTGGCAATGAACCATTCACTATAATGTACATGTGACATCTGAAAAACTACTTTGGTCATTAATGTCTTAAATCTCTAGTAAAAATCCTAGACAAACTCTATAGGTAACTGCTTGATTTATTTAATCTATGTGAGGCATTGCGACTCAAATTTCGGCTTCCTGAACTCGTTTATCATTTTGACTCAATTTGGTAGAGTGTTTTCTATGCAAATCCCACTGGAACTACAAAAAATGGCATGTACTTGTCTAGCGCATGACCCCTCAAGGTTGTGATCAGTTGCGGTTTCTTTATCGCCCCATCTTCAACCTGTCGCATGGTCCATACGACTTCACAGAGAAACCAATGTTTCTCTAGATCTTCTAACCCATTTCCATTAAATATCAGCAATTTAATATTGGTCCCATCCATTATATTAACTGCTCCTATGCTTGGGAAAAAAGTTTGACTAGCTGGAATCCCTTATCCACTATTCACAACATTAGTATTACTTGTATTTACAAAACCACTTGGAGAAGAGTTTCTAGATCTTACCTCCGGTGATATGCACAGGGTTGTAGGGGTATCGTACTAGTGATTCAGATTTGGAGCTTCTGTTTCTTTGTCCTCTTCGGATATCGACTGATATTCCTCTTCTTTGTCGCAAGAACCTTTGTGAAAGTGTGACGTGAGTTCATAGTCTTCTCCTCTGCTCATACTGCAACTTCCTCTTCCTGTCACAGTCTTTCTTCTCTTTTTCAACCGAAATATTCTTCCACTTGTCAAATATCCAACCTCTAGTTCAGTTCCGCTATCACCATGGAACATCTTAGCTTAGTTTGTTCCATTTTTCATGCACTTCGTCTGGGACATATCCAAATTTCTGTGCACAGTTCTTCTAACTGTCAAATTATCAAGATTCCTTTTTCGCATATGAGCATCTTTATCCAAGTTTTCAAAGATGACAAGTATATTTCTCGGTGTCCTTGGAAAATTTTTATTTCTACCTCATTATATGAGGTTATCATGTCGAAAAAAATGTCAGTAATATAACCTTGCAAAATATTGTCCACCCAAAAATCAACAACCCTTGACACAGAGTTGATAATACTTTTTCAGCTGCCGAATTAGCCGAGGATTCCAATCCATTGGTTCTCCTCCTTGAAAATTTATTTTTTGGGTTGCTAACTTCAACAACCACTCATGCAACACAATAGGAAACTCGGAAAAGAAATTCTCATGAAAATTTGTATAAAGGTATCGGCTCAACCACTCTGTCTGATTCAACAGAGAACCTATACTTTCTTCTTGTGCAAACTCTATTGCTTTAAAATCCACCCAGTCTTGGATTGCAGGCTTCGTCGAATGCCACAACATATCCCTCACCAAAATGATTCAGGTCCCGACAACAGGAGCATTTGTTGGTGTTCTCTCTCTCTCTTTGACCCAGGTTTGAACCTTTCGTTGCGCACAACAAAGCCCAAGATGTCAACCCGACAGAGAAAAGCTCAATCAGCAACACCTCCGACGCAGATGCAGTCTCACCCAATTTAACACTTATGGATAATTTCCATAACCAAGTTTTTTCATTTAGGTGTGGGTTTCTTCTCCTTTGACACCTTGCCAACTTGCTCGACCAAAGCCAGTGGGTGTATTTCTTAATATTACTGTACATAGATAAGACACGACTTAACCTATCCATCACATTGATTATAACAACAATGTATGCTTAAGACACATGTTATCTATCAATAGTGCGACTTGTGCAGCAGAAAACTCATTCATAAGAAAATACATAAATACTAGATCATAATATACATTCTTGCGAATTAAACACATTCATCATATACATTCACACCTATTCATTCTACATAAACACATTTATCATTTACACATTCGACATAGTATCTAACGTGGAAACCCATCCAGGAAAAACCACAAAGGAACTCTTCATCTGGCATGAGAAATATACGACAGCTTTGGTATGTGCACTTAGCTGCATACTGTGTTCTATATTTTCTTCTATTGTCTATATAGACTTCTATCTCCCCTCATGCTCTTTAGTCTTCCATCGCTCAATCTTCTCCTACTTGATTCTACTGTTGATCCACACATAGCTTGGATTGAATCAACTTATTCTATAACTCTACAACTCTAGACTCTTCAACTCTACAATTCATCTGCACACAACATGGATCAACTCAAATTCTTCTACACCTCTGCGCACTCAGCTGCAGATCTCTTCGACTCTTCATTGAAACAACTAACTGACTAGCTATAATGACGTAAGCAACAACCAAAAGCAACAGAAGCTAACCCAGTCCAACCCGCACACAACCTGGGTTCTTCCTTCTTATAGACTCTTACATGTCACTGTCATCCAACTTCATTCAGTTATCCAACATGTTGTCATTCCTATTCTACGGACACATGTCAGCATGCACTAACGACCCGAATTACAAAGATGCTTTCATACGTGTGACTTCCGCCGGCTCTAGCCGACCTCATACCCACAATCTTTTCGAACTGTCGATTTCTAGTCGTTCCATTGCTTCACGCCTTTTTACATGGTTGCTTCCATTGCAACTCATCTTGTCCAATATTTTCCTTTTGTCGCGGGATTTTTTTTCTGTCACGAACTCTTCTTATGTCGCTACTCCTTGCCTTAGCTCTTTCTTCCTTATCTGCTTTCATTTTTCCTCTGACGCTGTTCTTTTCTTATTTGCTTCTTCTACCCTACTCTTTCTTTCGCGGCTTCTTTTGTCGCAACTTCTTCTTCCTACGACTGAACTCTTTACATACTTTGGCAGAATTTGAATTGAATTCTACCTAACTTTCCCTAGGGCCAACAACCATTTTTTAATTTGAAAGGAACATTTAATACTTACAAATGTGAAGCAAAAGAAGGGGTTTACATCTAGTCATGTTGATTGTCGCTTCTTGTTCATATCCTCTACTTATAAACGTGAAGAAAATAAGGGGTAGGTTGGGTTGTTGGTTGATGCTTCTTGGCCATAGTCGCTGGCACCTTTAAGCAAATAGTCGTCGACGCCTCTAAGCTAAAGAAAATAAGTGGTTTTCACTAAAGCAAATTTGGTCACATCCGGGGAACCTTTAAGTGTTATTTATGCATTCGTCACCTATGAGTTATTTATACATCAACTACCATTTATCCATTCATATGCAATGTAGTCTAAATATTCTACATTTTCAACTTAGAATCACATATATTAGCCACATAAATTGGATAATTTCGGTGTCATGGAGGTATTCGAGGGTGCTGAATCTATTTATGAATTCAAAAACACAATTTAAACACTTCCAAATTTGTATTTTACCAAAAACATTTACTAGATTTTGATCAAAATTCATTGTTAAATTAAAAAAAATAGAATAAATAGACTACTCCTTCATAAGCTACCACTTATTTTTTATAGTTGTTTATTTAAAATTTTGAACCATAGAATCGATGTGGATAATATCCTTGTCCATTTGTGGTGCAATATAATTTCAATTAAACCATCACAGATCCATCTTACTTAGAGGGACCTAATTTCTTAAACAAATTGAAATTATTTTGTTGACTGAATATATTTTTTGATTGTGCAACGATAATATAATATAAATATAATATAAATATCTTCAATGAAGACATGGCTTTTTAGTTTAGGACATGACTTTTTAGTTTTTAGTTTAGCCCAATATGATTTTTTAATATATTTTTTATATCATGTTAGGAAGGCATCT
>LPNX010997637.1:94639-109351 GCA_001517045.1 Pseudotsuga menziesii | reverse complement strand
TAGTATTAATTAATAATCCTCCCTTGACTACCATAGTCTAATTGTCATTTCCTATCTTAGGAATCTATTTCCACCTCAGTATTGCCATGGGGGACTCATCTAGGTCCCACCAAAGACTTGCTACACCAATTTGTGTGAGTTTCGGAGCTCTAGAGGCCAAACCCTATGATTTAGGAACCCACATCGAGTCATGGGAGTCCGACCATCAGTTCACCCTATTCTATGTTGAGTTATCCTCAGATGGGCATCAGTTAGTTCATCTCATGTTAATCTAGCGCCACTTATCCTTGATTCAAGGAGGTTAGCCGCCTTTTCCTACCTACCTTATTTAGTTAACTGAATTTGAACTGATTCAGATGTCCTGAGTTCGATTAGCGATCTCTCAGTGGTGATTTTCTCACATCGAATTAACACTGGAGTTAGTCCAAGTTGGTGAATTCAAATCATACCTAGTATATTCGAATTCTCTTTATTTTATCATCATTATATTACACTGATATTAATGATAATGAAATTAATGTTATGTGGACCAATTTTGTCTCCATGGTTGTTCAATCTCACCATGAATGTTGGATCGGTTTACATTGAATTGCTTCTCTCTCCTTCCAACTTCTTTCACAGTGAATTAATCCAGTCCTAAGGATCCTACGCTTTTCTAAATTGAACATGAGGTTGGTAGGGACTATATTATGGGATTGTCTCTATTATATTACTTTGCACATAAAAAATTTATGTTTCTATTTTCCCTATAGTCCAAGTTTTAGGTGGATGTTTCATAGAATATTCTTGACTCAAATACATTGATTACTTTTTCTTGTTGAATCAAAAGTTTTGAAGTTTTCTTTTTCCTTTCAAGGAAATTTTATTTATCAATGGATTTGTTAGGTTTCAACTTAGGAGTTACAAAGGATGGGAAATTATTAATTGATTTGGAAAAGTATTTAATTCAATGATTAATTAATTTTGTCTCATGATTTACATTAATTAAATACATTTTATTTTATGAAAATTGTCTTCACACTATGAAATCGCACCCATTTTCAAAGTGTCCACCTTTGGGCATGTTGAGGTTGTTACACATCATCTTTCTAATAGATGTTTGTATGTGGTTTTTCACATGTTTTCCATGTGTATATACTTTGGTGATTGAATGGCCACTTTTACAAGCTCATATAACTAGAGCATTTCCTAAGAACTCCATTTCCAAGTTTCATTGGCGAAGAGTTACAACTAGTCCATTCTGATATATTCCCATGATTCGTTTCTCAAGAGATAAAACCAAAACTTTGTCCAAGATATGCAACCAACCCATTTTCTAAGAGTAAAGGGACGACCGACACTTTAGTTAAGAGATTAAATAAACCCATTTTTTAGAGCAAGGGGGTGTGGATTAAAGAAGTTGACAACATCCCTTCATTATGAATAGCTCGCTTCTTACCACACTTACGAGTTGATAATTGGTCAAAAAATTTCCCTAGAACATACTTTTTATGTCTATTTATTTTCCCATCAATAAATTCTCACGTAGTGTCCAAAAACAAAAATATATACATTTAACTGGAATCAAACCAGAGCATTAGTATATCCTTCAAAAAAATTCAAATTCTAGAATCCACATATAGATATATAGGGATAAATGCAATTAACTTGATACTTTAAATCTTTCAAAACACATGTGAATTTGATCAACATTTTAGTTTCTCATGCCCCACCAAGAACACATATTAATACATTGATCAATAGCTTTCAGTCATTGATATAGACACACAATTAATGTAGTAAACACCTTATTTATCACATCTTTATCTACATCAACCACTCAATCTTATCTAGAACGTTATCTAGAACATGATACACATTGAATCTAATACCCCTGTTGTAATATCCCCAATTAGACTTATGGAGATATTAACTGAAACAAAAATATTTAAATAAAAAAATTGGGAACTAGGTGTTAGTTTTAAAAAACTACATGATTGACTAAATGAAGTCCAAACACAGTGAGACTTTTCCAAATTCACACAAGCTCAGGGAATAGCTCTACAAAAGTTAACTACAAGCATGCAAAAAATATATTAGAGGCTTAAAAGCATGCAAGGATAGGAAATTGTAATCTAGGCACACCAAATCTAAACCCTTGTGTAATGATGGAAATAGGGGTTGCACTAGCTCAAGTATCATTCGTGCAACGTATTGAGACCATTTATGTTTTGAAATAAGCTACTTCTTAAGTCTGCTCCAATTCTACTTGGGTACACTAATGTATGAAAACTATATCCTTGGAATTAGCTTAACTTGACACTTCCCAAGGGAGATACGAGGGGGAAATACTATGGAAATACATAGACTGGTTGAAGACAAGAATTGTACCAACACTAGAACCAGAGCCAAAATCCTTAAAATACTTATTACATATATTTTTTGTTGGTTTATAAAAATTTAGTTTCGTATTGGTATATTTTGGGGATCAAATTTGACTAAGATGTTGATGTATTTGTAACTTCGGAATGTATTCACCTGTATATCTTATATTGTACCCCGATGTTCCTATAGGGAGAGTAATTAATATAATAAATTAATTTAGAGTCATTGAGGTACCCTCCATTGTAAGTAGGGGCAATAGTCCCCACAATTGACTTGAGGTTAACCCTCCTTATTGATCGGGGGAAAAGTCCCCACAGTTGTGGGGCACTAGGGTTATTAGACTCTCCTAGAGATGTCGGCCCTGGTAAGTAATTGTCAAGTTGGAAATTAGTATAAATAGAGAGCGAGCCTCTCTATTTGTTATATACACTCACTCAACTGGGGCGCATAAGTGAGAGAGGAAGTGATGGCACAAGTGAGAGAGATCAGCTATCGGAGATCATGTTTATGTTTTTGGGTTTTACTTTTTCTATTGGTGCTCATTCTATCTTTGAGGAAGTTGTGGGGTTTTCTCCTTTATGGTTTCCCCGAGGAAAATTCTTTGTGTTTCTTGTCTCTTGTGATTATTACTGTGCATGTTATTTTCTCAGATAAGATCCTAAGATCATATTGCTTAAATGATAAAAATCTAACATGGTATCAGAGCTAACCTGAGAAGAAGACACTGTGCAGCTACAGAAGCTAGGGATTCTTTGTTTAGATCTCTCTCTACAATCCATCAGCAAAAGGAGGCTAGGCTAACTCTCCATTGAAGGGCGCATCTTTCTATCGAAGCAGATTTTGATTTTGAGCATTTTCAGTTTTTGGTGAGGGAATTAGGGCTTTTTACAGAAGAGGAATTTTTTAGTGAGCCTAGCATAGGATTTCTCTCCTCATCAAAATGAAAGTTTAGAGACCAATTTTGAAAATTTTGGTTGAGTTAAACCCCGAGAAAGTGAAACCCTAGTTTGAACCTGGGCCTGAAAAACCCTAAAATACTAAAACTGGTAGTTTTGGTACATTCTCTAGATCTCGAGATTGAATAAGTATCAGGGGCCAAAATTTTCAAACACTGAAGATAAAATCTAGATGTACCCTGTGTAAATATTTCAGCCTCAGATTCCCTATATTCTGGGAGATATGATTCCTCCAAATCAGGGTTCAAGCCTCTTCCAAGATTCATCCCTAAACATGACACATAAGGAGAATTGCTATATCTCAGGCTACGAAGGTCCAAATGAAATCTCGCAATATTTTCCAGATAGGGGATAGACTGTACTTTCTGTGGTAAAAGTTTCAGACCCTGATGATGAAACAGGGACATGTGGAAGTCCATACAAGTTTTCTATACTGAACAGTCCTGAAAAATGTCACCTTAGGAAAAATATCATAAGTACGAAATGGTGAAACCAATTTTGCTCAAACCTATGGTGCTGGAAAGAGGACAAGAGAAGATACCTTAGTGTGAAGTTTTAGACACAGAGGAATAGTACTTTCAGATATACTATAGAAAGAATATCAGGAATTTTTGCAGAAGAATTTGGAAAACTAGGGCTTCCTGTTCCGGGAGCTTCCCTCCACTGTTTTTAGGAAAGGAGTACATTGGACAGCTCACCTGGAAGAGGCCCATCCATCTATCCAATCAGAATTTTGATATTCCAAGTTTTGAAAATTAGGGTTTCTCTAATCCAGAGCCAGCACGAACACCTCAAATCAGTAAGATCTAATATTTTGCTATTTACATTTGAGGTACTCATTTCAAAAATGACATATCACATCAGCTTGATGAGAAGCTTTGTGAAGTTGAAAACTTCCAAGAATGGAAGTTTAGGATTTCACTGGTTCTTGAAGAAAATGAATTGGACACCCACATAAGTGGAGAGGTTCCAGATCCAAAGGGAGATGAGTCTAAAATCCTTACACAAAAAGAACTTGTTCAAGGCCAAGAAGATCATTGCTAATTCAATCAAGGATCACCTTGTTACGGAGAAAACTTCCTATGGCTTGGGGTGTACCACAACAGACAGAGTAACTGTAGAAATAAATCCCTTCCCAATATGCAAGAGAAGTAAAGCATCTAACACTAAATGATCCTGAAACATACCTTATTCCGGATGGTTGATGTAGCTCCCTGTTGAGCTTTTCCTATCCCGCTTGTGTTAATAATTTGCTCTCTCAACAATCAGAAAACAAGACAAGCATGCTATATAATGGTGTTAGACCTAATCTAGCATATATAATCAATAACATATAAGCAATTAAAAGCATCCATGGATTCAATATTCATTTAATTGCACATCATTGGACAAGAAAAGATATTTCTATTAATATAAATCAGAGATTACATGAATGACAACCTTTGTCGACACGTCTGCGAATCGGAGAAATTGAGTCCTCCACCACCTCAATCCTCCATCTCTCTATAGGAATCTCACAAGCAAAGGCAAGCTTGGGAAGAACACAAAGTGCTCCAAGGGACAAAGGGATGCAGACTCAAGTATAAGCAAGCTTTGACAACAATGGACTATAGTTTTCTTTCTCTTCAATTCCTCTCCTTTCAATGTATCCAAAGGGTTCCTTATATAGTGTTTCAATGGGGTAATGGAAGGTAAAATCTGAGTGATCTTAAGGCATATGGAAGGCCAAGAGACAAGTGAATTGGATCCAAATCAAGGAAAACTCCAAAACTATTTTGCCTTTTGCACAGATCCTGATGTACGCGGGTTTGAGGGTCATATCTGCGTATATACGCCAAAAAGGGTTAAAAAGTCACATATAGCAAATAACACATGTTTTTAGGGATGATATTGGAAACATCAAAGGTACAAAAATGGTCCATGGGGTCCAAAGAGTCTGTATAGGGACAGGGAAGGCCATAAATGTGTGATCTACCATGTGTGGTAAAATCAATTGTAACAGATGCCCCCTAATGTGTGAGGTCAGAGGGGTGATACGATGGATGAAATACATTATAAGTCCATCCCAGAAGTGGAGTGATGGATGCTGGGCCCAGAAATGGCCCCTTTTGACCACCCTTAGTTACCTCTTTTTGTCCTATCCTACCCCATTGAGCATGCCAAATAAATGCTTTACCCCCACTCTACTCTTCAAACCACCAAGGTATGATTGGTCATTGTTTTATTTTATTAATATGTATGATTGTGATAATTAAGGCTTCATATCTCTCAATGCGCTAACATATGATGGTTTATAGAGGTATTTTGAGATATATGGACTGCAGGAATATCAAGCTGATCATGCTATGAAAAGGGTAGGCATTCATTGCTCAAGTTGATCACCATCCATCCTACCATTACCCAAGGAATGTGGTTCCAGTATGTTATCCAAAGAAAAGTTGTACAAAGATAGCTGTAACAGAATGCGTCAGACTTGGAGGTCAACATTGTGCTACTGCTCATGTATAGGTGTGATCTGAAGATATCGTCACTCCTGGGGTGATTAACAGTTTCCCTATATTTCCTATTTTCATCCTGCCACGTTTGTAACAGCTGTTGTCATTTAGGGCTCCTGAAGATTAGAGATCTTCATGGCTGCCCCATAATAGGGATAGGATGTTATGATTTACATTGTATAAATATGGAGAATTTCTTCGAACTAGGGGTTGTTGAACATATAATCAATCCATTGTATTAGCTGTGAGGAGGAATTGTGTAATTGACCTGTCTTTTAATACAAGGAGTTACTTCATATCTAAAGGTTTTTATGTGTGTTCATCCAGCATCTCCGTGTGAAGGCTGGGCCCGCCTTCCATAGGGATTGCTGAGTTAAATTAGGCATTTCAATTATTTTGTTGCGTGATGTTATGTTAATTTTATTTCTTCGTAGGAAGCTATAACAAGTTATGGATTTATAGTGTGTTGTGATTGCATCTCTTGGATACCTGTAGTGGCATGGTGTGACAGTCGACTGAGTAGGTAATTATTCTTCATGCAAATTGTGTGGTAACTATAATAGCTCTATTCATCCTTAGATCTTTTAGTTGTTGTTTCTGTGAATCTTTGCAGCTTGTCTCTTATTTTTATAATTGCAGAACTTCATTCCTATACTTTGAATTCATAGAATAGCTGAACTCAATTTCTGTATTTTGAATCTCTAGACTAATGTTCAATTTATGTCTTTGGATTTCTAGAATAATCAGATTAAGATAGTTGGGTTAATCATTAAGCGGTTTGAAACAAAATTTTCCTTTTTCTGCAATTGTAATCTAGATGTGACTTTCATCTTTCCATTCTTAGATCAATAACAACAAAAGGTAATTGTGATTGCATTCCTTAGAAGGTAACTAGATTAAATAGATTCTTTGGATGAGCATAGCCGAATAGAGGATAGGATTGTTCAATTACAGTAATTTGGCATTTAATCATATATTGTGCATGTTATCCTTGAAATACAAGAATTCCCTGGGTTGACAATAAGTATTGTACACTTTGTATGTTAGTTGTAATTCACTTGCATATTGGGTGCCCAACATTTTGGCGTCGTTGTCGGGGAGGATAAAAAATAAACACCATCATTAGTTGCATCTTGTAATTGTTTTTATTTAGTAGCTTTTATTTTTCGTTGTAATGATTTGGGTTGCATGAATACAAGAAGGGTAAAGCATGATAATCTTTCGACTCCCAAAACCCCACAAAATACTAACAGTGCAGGTGGTCGAGGTCGTGGTCGAGGTCCACAATTGGGCAGAAGGACATTCATTGACGATCTTGTTGACAAAACTGATTGATCCACCAGGGATTTCCATCAGGAAATGCCTATCAGAAGAAGCCCTACCAATCCTAGGGTGCCAGTGTCAGGGTCCACAGTGGAGAACACACGAGCAACCGTGACATCCTCAAATATCCCTGCAGAAGAGGACAAAGTTGGTATAACTGGATTTGCTGGTAAAAGTCCGATCTACCACATTTACGGGAAGGTTGTAACTAAAGAAGAGTGGACATAGTTCCACTAGAATATTGTTGATCAATGGAAGAACGAAGAGAGGAATGAAGAAAAAAGCGAGGAGAGGAACGAAGAAAAGAACAAAGAGAGGAACAAAGAAGAGAAACAGAAGAAGGAATGAGTAATGGACATGAATCTGACAAGGAAGAGGAAATGGGGGAAAACCATCATCATGAAGATCATTCCCTTCCTGAAGGAACAATGGATACACTTCAATTCCCAATTCAGCAGCCAGAAGGAACAACCCCTATGAAAAATATATCACCATCGGTGTTGCCTCGCTTCCATGGAAAAGTGGCAGAGGATCCAGATGAATTTCTTTTCGAGTTTGATATCCTCTGTCGCAGCTACAACTATGTCACTGATGCATAGAAGCTGAAGCTCTTCCCTGCCACTCTGAAGGACAATGCATTACGCTGGTACATGAGCCTAGAGGTGGAACTGTCACTAATTGGGACAGGATGAAATAGGTGTTCTTGGAGAAATATCAGGAATATTGCAACACCAAGGACAAAAGAGAAGAATTGTTCAAAATGGTGCAGAAGGAAGATGAAAGTCTGGAAGATTTTGTAGAGAGGCTCTTATACAATGTGCAAAGAGCTGGACAGATGAACATGGGGTTAGATGTGCTCAAGATAATCCTACTTCGTGGGATTAGGGATGATTGCTTAGATATGTTAAAAATGTTAGGAAAGGGGGATATCTCCAAGGAGTCTTTCGAAAAGATTGTGGAATTATGCAAAAGGTACTCCAGGGGATCTTCCAGGAATAACAGGAAAGACAAACGGGATAAGCTAGAATGTGATGTTTTCGACAGAACTTAGAAGTCATCTAATAGAGGAGCCACCTATGTAGAGATAGGAAACCTCCTTGAAAATTTCAAAACAGAAATGATGAGCTCTATCTCCTCAGAAATTTTCGTCCTGAGGGTAAAGCAAAAATAGGCAGTAGAGGACCTCACACTAGGTGTGTTCTTCCCTTGATGTAGAAAGAACCACTCTCTGAAGGAGTGCCTACTTGACAAGGTAGAAGTGTGTTAGCTGTGTGAGCTGAACCATGACACAAAAGAATTCCCCTCACTTCCCCAAGTGAAGGCTGTTCTGCAGGCATCAACTCCAAAGGTGGAACCGGCCTACTTCATTGCACAAAAGAAACCTTGGCAGCCTTGAAACCAAGGTATGACCCCGGACTCGTTTCCATTTTTGAATAATATGAGTAATTGGAATAATATGAAAAATGTGAATACACAATTCCCTTCATCTTATTCTCAGTGGAACCCTTCTCAAACTTCAATGCAAAATTATAACTCATGGAATCCCTGGACACAGCCACCACACCAACCAACTTCTTGGTCTCCTGGTTGGAGGAATTTCCATCTAGGGAACTAGTTTCCTCAACAACCTCCACATCAATAGCAACCATACCCTCCTCAAGATCCTCAATATCCTCAATACCCTCATCAGCAGTCCCAGTTGTAGTTGCAGAACAATTCTGCCCCTAATATACCGATACGACCTTAGTTGCCTACTCAACCTAATCCTAACCCAAAAAATAAAACAGACCATCAATTTGAGACTATCGACATGCTTGCCTACTCGTTTTCTCCTATGCCTTGCAACAATATTCGCTTACGGTTAGGGAAAATAGTAGAGCCTGTAATCATAGAAGATGTTCCACCCTCTGTACATGAAGAAGGGATGAATCCACAACATCTATCCGATACGACCCCCATCATTGAAGATGATGAACATCCCAAAAATGGGATGGCTGAAACACAGAATGATAAATCTAGTGATACACAGCCTACCCAGTTGATTAGGTGACCACTGTATCCCGAGAGATTAATGCTACCAAGGGAAGGGGGACAACCCCAGTTTAACCTCTTAGGAGAGTTAAATAATCTTTATGTTAAAATCCCCCTCCTTCAAGCTCTTCAAGATGTACCTATCTATGCTAGAACTGTTCGGGACCTGTACACAAAGAAACCAGGGAGGAAACCCAGAGACCCTCCCACTGTCCACATCATAGGGAAATTATCTGCATTAATAACAGGAAAAACCCTATTAGCCAAATATGATGATCCTGGGAACCCCACTGTCACTGTGCAGATTGGGTATACATAGATACCCAACGTACTGGTAGATTTAGGAGCAGCGATTAATGTCATGACAATCGAAACTATAAGAAAACTTGGGTTCACTAATCTTAGGCCAACCCCCACTGTTTTAGAACTGGCAGATAGATCCACCATTAAACCTAAAGGAATTCTGGATGATCTTGTCATCTCAGTTGACTCTTGGGAGTATCCTGCTGACTTCTTGGTTTTACAACCTAAGTCACAACTGGGAGGACACCCATTGATCATGGGAAGTCATTGGTTAGCCACAGCTGATGCTTGCATCAGATGTCGATCTGGATCTATGACCATATCAAATGGCACCGAGACTAAGAACCTCACTCTCTATCCTCCAGCTCGGCCAATTCTAGAAGCTAAAACTTCTTTTTGGATGGAGCCAGAGGAAGAAGAGGGCGTTCCACCATTATTAACTATAGGGAAAGCCTTAACTTTTAAAGATAAAACCGAAGACGATGCTATTAATAACTTCATCAGTGAAACCACCTCAGTTAATAAAGAAGTTTATCAAATCCTGAACATTACTCTGGGTAAGGAAGAACAAGAAAATATCACAGAAGAAGCACTAGTCGGTGACACACACATAATCCCAGTATTGAAAAACTCAAAAATTATTCCCATTGAGGTAGAGTCTGGAAAAACCCTGAATATTAACCCCAACCTCTCCTTAGATGAACAGAAGTGCCTGATCAGTCTCTTGAAAGAACACAAGGGGGAATTTGTCTGGGAGTATACAGACATGAGGGGTATTCCCTCTAACCTTTGCACTCATCATATTTATATTAAAAGTGATTCCCGACCTGTGTGCCAACCTAAACGACGAATGAAACCCAATATTAGGGACATAGTGAAGGAAAAAATTCAGAAACTCTTGGAAGTAAGATTCATATATCCTATTTTAGATAGCGAGTGGGTCTCCCCACTTGTAATTGTACCCAAGAAAAATGGTAAATGGAGAGTCTGTGTCGACTATAGGGAGTTGAACAAAGCCACACAAAAAGACCACTTTCCCTTGCCCTTTATCGATCAAGTACTCGACACCCTATAAGGGAAGAATTTCTTCTCCTTCCTGGATGGGTTTAGCGGGTAAAATCATATTCAAATTACTCCTAAAGACCAAGATAAAACTACCTTCACCTATCCCTGGGGAACGTTTGCTTAGATAGTGCTCCCCTTTGGTTTATGTAATGCACCAACATTTCAAAGAGCTGTAATCGGTATATTTTCAGAATTAGTTAATGACAGTATGGAAATTTTTATGGATGATTTCACTCCTTATGGTGAGGATTTTGAAGAAGCACTGGAAAATTTGAAAAATTTTTAACTCGCTGTGAACAGACCCAACTCTCTTTAAGCACTGAAAAGTACCATATGATGATGAGTGAAGGAGTAGTATTGGGGCACTTCATCTCTGTTGATGGAATTCAGGTGGATCCATCAAAAATCAAGGTAATGAAAAATATACCTACTCCTGCAACTCAAAAAGAGGTGTGAAGTTTCCTAGGACATGCTGGATACTACCAAAGATTTATAGAGAATTTTTTCAAACTTGCTTCTCCTTTGTTTTCACTGTTAATGAAGGATGTGTAGTTTGTTTAGAATGAAGCATGCCAGACAACATTTGTTAATATTAAGGAGAAGCTGTCCACAACTCCTATCTTAAGAGGGTCCAATTGGACCCTACCCTTCAACATTTCTTCAGATGCTTCTGATATTGCTATTGGAGTAGTTTTAGGACAACAGGATGGTCAAGTACCTTATGCAATTTATTATATTAGTAAAAACTTAGCCCCTGCTGAACTTAATTATGACCTTATGACCTTATGACCGAGAAGGAGTTCTTAGCTATTGTCTACTCCATTAACAAATTTCGACACTACATTACTAGATATCCTACATTTGTGCACATTGACCACTCTGCCATTAAATATCTAATGAGCAAACCCATCACTAATGCCAAAGTGACTAAATGGATCTTATTATTACAGGAATTTGATATTACCATCATAGATAAACTTGGAAAAGAAAATATTGTCGCTGATTTTTTATCTCATTTCACTAACAGTGATGATAATTTGCCTATTGAGGACTCTTTTCCAGATGAACATTTATTCGTAGTTTCAGCTCATTCCCCTTGGTATGCAAATGTCGCTAATTACTTGGTTGCAGGAAAGCTTCTAGCACATATGTCTAAAAGAGAAAAGAGAAAAATCATCCAGCAAAGTGCCAGGTATTGTTGGGTAAACGGTCATCTCTTTTACACAGGTCTTGATCTTGAAATTAGAATATGTATAAGGGAAGATGAAATCTTTCATATACTGATGGCCTGCCATGATGAACCTTGTGGGGGACATTTTACAGATAGAAGGACAGGACACAAAGCGCTGAGAATGGGTTACTATTGGCCAACTCTTTTCAGGGATGCAAAAATATATTTTTAGTCTTGTGATAGCTGCCAAAGGATGGGTCAGCCCAACAGATTAGATCAAATGCCTCTGCAACCACAGTCATTAATTGAACCCTTTGATAAATGGGCTCTGGATTTCATTGGCCCTATCAGCCCTCATTCCAAACAGAAAGCCTGCATCTTGGTTTGTACCGATTATATGACCAAATGGGTAGAAGCTGTAGCTTTGGTAAAAGCTAATGACCAGGCTGTGATCGACTTTCTATACAGTGAAATATTTACCCGTTTTGGGGTACCTAAGGAAGTAGTTACTGATGGGGGACCGTAGTTCATGTCATATCAATTTGAAGCTCTGTTATGGAAGTATCATGTTCAGCATAGGGTAGCTTCACCTTACCATCCCCAAGCCAATGGCTAGGTGGAAAGCACTAATAAAGTTATTGAAGCTATCCTTACCAAGACAGTCAAGATCCATCATAGAGATTGGGCTGACAGGCTTCCAGAAGCACTATGGGCATATCGCACCACTTGACGTAACACCACAGGTTTCTCTCCTTACAACTTAGTGTATGGAAAAAGTTCCATCTTCCCAATTGAACTTGAAATCAAGACTCTGAAGACGGCCACATAAGTAAACCTGGATGTAACTGAAGCCCAGAAAAGAATATTGAACCAATTGAATGAACTGTACGAGAATCGGTTAGCTGCAGTAGACCAGATAGTGTTAATTCAACAACAGAGATCCAATTAGCATGATTGATTCATCAAAACGAAGGTCTTCTGTGAGGGAGACTGGGCACTATTATACGATTCCAGATTCAAAAAATATTTCAAGGGAAAATTACTCACAAGATGGCTGGGCCCATATCTAGTAGATAGGGTATTTGATAATGGAACAGTTTGCCTGGTAACTATCGATGAAAACCGTGCACCATTATTTTCCAATGGTCACAGGCTGTGATTGTATCATAAACCAATTTCAAAGGATGCATTTATCTCGCAAATTGTCGCTGATCTAGATTACCAACTAGCACAAGGGCAAGAATTTCTCTCTACCTCTGTCAATGCTTAATTGATCACTATAAATCGTGTATGAATCATTGTACATAAATAATTGTTGTATTTTTTGTTATGTTATCTTTTCTTTTGCACTTGATTTGCTTTTCTATTTTTCCAAAATTTGCAGGGAAGCGCCCAAGGATGGTGGTCAGATCAGGCTTGTTGACCAAAATTCATTTTTCTGTGCCTTCTCACACCAAATTTTTTTATTTTATTTTTATTTTTTCCCCTTAAATAAATTTGTCACAGCCGCGACACCCATTTTTCGGCAGTCGTGACACCTTTTTTCGGTAGCTGCAACACCCTCTTTTTCGGCAGCTGCAACACCTTTTTCTGGCAGCTGCAACACCATTTTCGACAGCTACCGCACCATGAAACTCCGCCTTCTTTCGTTTTCACACGCCGTGACCCCATTTTTTTTTACCATAAAAACCCGTTTCACATAGCTACAGCACAATCACTTTCCGTTCGCTTAAAATTTTCTTCCCTCTTTTCCAGCAGCTGCAACATCTTTTCCGGCATCTGCGACATCTTTCCCAGCAGCTGCAACATCTTTCTCGGTAGCTGCAAAATATTTTACGGCAGTTGCAACTCCGCTATATTTAGCTGATTTTTCTATCATTGAAGGCCGTGCCTCTACTTTGATTTCTTTATGACCTGCGACTGTGACTCCTATGTTATTAGCATATCTTTTTTCACGATAGCAACTCCTCTAGATATGGCTCCGATTCCTGATGCCGACAGTTTGACCCATAATGTAATATTTATCATATTTTCGACCATTTTCACACGATGGTTTTTGCTTCACTAGCGGAAAGAGTTATTACAGTACCTTTGTAATAATGATTACATTTAATGACTGCACAGTGCACAAGTTCAGCTTCCACAATGTCTGCAACCACATGTTCTATTATTCTCCAAAGGACATCCAGCGCGCATTTCCGAAGGTATGGCTTTGATTAACCACTTGATTAAGTATCAATATGATTTGAAAATATTAGTCGTACCTCCCTTTTTATGCCCATTATTGCATCGATTAACTCTCTGCCTGGGTGACATAAATACTAATTATGCTATGTAATAACCGCCACCTTTCCCAATTCGGAATAAAATTTCAAATAATCCAGTGCGTTGAAACTTTCCAAATTTGCCTAACTCTCCTATGAGCTGTCCATGCATACTCTGTGCTGTAACCTCCATTGTCAGAGTCTGTAATCTGTTGAACTGCAAAATAATTCTGAAGTGAGAAACATGGGGATTACAGCTCGGTATGAACCTTCAAACACATGAGAACTCAGAAGAAATGCTGCAGGCTTCGCTATCTTTCAAGATACCGGTTGGACATAATTTTTCGAACGTCTAAATGGATTTCAGCATGAAGCAGCCTTACAGTTTGCTCTGAACCTCACAGAAACTCACTCAGAGGTTTGGGGATTGTGCATTGAAGTTTCTGAAGCCATCATGGCTGAGGTCACTAGTATTCCTCAAGTGGGAAGGTCTTGGTTTGGATGTCGAGTCCCCACTACTGCAGCAGTATAAGACTTTCTAATAGAGGGGGAGTAGGTTCAAATGACAAAAAGGGGGATAGTATTATAGTCATTGCCACAACCATAGAATCGCATCGCTATTTTCCTCAAGAAATATATCACCTATGAAGGTAGGTACCAAACAATCTATAATTCTGAATTCCCTTTACTATCTCATCTCCATCATAGGGTTCTGTTAAATATTCCATATTATTTTCTTA